>JAFIRS010003963.1:0-106413 GCA_018342105.1 Gonioctena quinquepunctata | reverse complement strand
CTTTTCTTACGTGTTTTGCCTCCTGAACACGAATCCGGAAGAAAATGCGGCGGTCTCATACCGTTTCAGAGTTATATAGGTTTTTCAACTGAAACTAACCTCAAATTCAAGCACCGTTTTCTCGCACAAAAATCCTCAAAATGCCTCTTCTTATTACCAGCATAAACAATACACCCTTAATCACTTATTTTCGGCAATAAATTTGCACAAAATATCGACGTTTTATCAAAAAATCATATTTCTTACACCGTTGCATATGAACAATTTTCCTTCATTTGACGGGAGAAGTTTAGTAACTCTGCCTGATTTTTTCATGTTGGCAATAAGCACCGCCAACTTTTCGAATTCAAATGTGAGCAAAGTTTCTCCTTCATCTATGTGTGCAATTGTTTTTCTAACCATTTCAACAATTTTACATTTGATTGTAAACAAATATAGATTATCTGATAATCATGAAATTGACCGAATATATTGTATTTACATAACAGAAATGCCTTAGTTGCATTTCTGTTATGTATAATCTACTTCATATGCTTTTTTAGTCATTTTTTAAATCCATATTTTTATGCAAAATGGTGCCTATCAACAATTTCATACATAAATGAAGGAGAAACTTTTGCTCACATTTGAAATCGAAAAGTTGGCGGTGCTATTGCCAACATGAAAAAAATCAGGCAGAGTTACAACTTCTCCTGTCAAATGAAGAAAATTGTTCATATGCAATTGTAAGAAATATGATTTTTCGATAAAACGTCGATATTTTGTGCAAATTGTGCCGAAATAAGTGATTAAGGGTATTGTTTATGCTGGTTATAAGAAGGAGGCATTTGAGGATTTTCGAAAACGGTGCTTGAATTTGAGTTAGTTCAGTTGAAAACCTTATCTGAAACGTATGAGCCATTTTCCGGATTCAGGTTCAGACAAAACAGTAAGAAAAGTGTTTTCTATTACAGGTGATGTAACTTAATATTTACCGAATCTTGTTGTGAAAATTACAGTATTGTTTAACAGTCCACATAAGACATTTACCTCAAATGAGTATTGGTCCTTGCACTCTATGGTGAAATAAGGGTTTACTGTAGCCCACCATCTACAGTTCTGTAAACTTACTGTTCCATTAGTTGTGTATGTGTGTTAGTTGTGAAAGAGATGTCGATATTTATTTGATTGATGTCTTACCATTTTCGATAACTTTTAAACTGTGCGAGGTTTTTTTTGCAGCTGTGTGAGGTTTTTTGAAATTGTTATCAATACTGCCGGTTTCTTTGAATTTATTCGAAATACGGGTTACTGTAGTGTGATTTACACTGCGATTAGGATACCTGGTATTAAAAATGTCCGTAACTTGTCTGCTTGGAGTATTTTCCCCACCCAACAATACAGTCTCAACCTTTTCTTTTTTTGTGAGCATCTTAATATCATTCAAATAGTACTTATTATCAAACGTGAACAAAATAAACAATGGTCATATTCCGATATTACTGGAAATACTGGCCACAGTAACCAATTTCGGAACGCTTCACAGTGGCAGTAATGTTGAACCGCTGATTATTTTTGGAACGATTCGGGCCAGTAAGGGAAAAACGAAATACATAACCTATAACATAACCTATTCTTTTCATGGAGAAATGATGGCCGGAATTAATCAAATGTTATTAGATGAAATATTGAGCGATACCGATTCTGATTCATCGGATAGCTCAAGTACCTCGAGCTCTAGTGGATCTATGGAGGATTCTATGAATTTAATAATTATTCTTGATAATATTAGAGGACCTATAGAAAGAATTCCAAAAATAGAGGGTTTCATTCAAAATGTAGTTTATCATTACACCCCAGACATTTTTAAACAACATTTCAGGTAAGTAAGGAAAGCTTAGGCAATACAGTCTTCTTGAAAATAATATTTGTAGGGTGCTTCCTGAAACATTTCAATATTTGATGCAGTGTTTAAGAGAGAGAATAAGGCACCCAGATTGTCCAGGAAGATATCAAATTTCCTTAGAACACCAAGTATTATTTTCTTTGTGGTTTTTTGCAACACCAGATTCCTACAGGTGAATAAATACTCATTGTCATCATTATATGTTAATAAATTTCTTCTTTAAATCTATATGCAAAAAATTCGATGTAGGAAAAGCCACTGGATTCCGCATAATTCGAAGAATAGTGAAAGGCATTTGTGAAATGGCTCCCAATTTTGTCAAATGACCTACTAACAGGGATGATGCAGCCCTAATTTGGAATGGGTTCAGAGCTAAAGGACCAATTCCAAAAGTTATAGGTGCCATATTAACATCACCAAACCATCTGAAGATGGAAATTCTTTCATTAATAGGCACCATAGATGCTCAATTCAATTACAGGTGAACATGAAGAATGTCATTTCCTTAACTATTTCTGATATATTTTATTTTAGGCAGTATGTGATCATAAATGCATGTTCACCCATGTTTATATTGGAAATTGTGGATCTGTTCCTGACCAGAGAAAATTGCGGTTATCTGAGGTGTCTGACTACTTAAATAATCCAGTAACTTACTTTCCAGAGGATTGTCATTTGATTGGCGATAGTGCTTATACCATTCTCAAACATCTATTGGTACCCTTTCGAAATGATGGCCATTTAACAGAAAAACAGTTTTATTTCAACACCAGTTTATCATAGGTCCGTGGTTATATATAAAGGGCTTTTGGATTACTGAAGAAACGATTCCGTAGGATTTTGAATTGCTGTCCTCTTATAGATATTAAGTTCATCCCAAAATATGTATTAGCTTGTTGTGTCTTACACAATATTTGTTTGATGAGGAACGACTTAATCGATGTGGAATTGCTAGATGTAGACAATGTTCAAGTTGATGTCAGGAATAGACATTACAATGATTTTTGGGTAATGGCTGGTCGAAATAAAAGAGAAAGGATTACTAGGGATATTTGGCCAGGAGAACTGTAAATTATATTATAATTTCAAATCCAAATTATAGTTTTTATTTATGAATTAATATTTACGTTAAATGGAAGTTTGAGCTAATAAATGAGTTTTTTAATGAATTGTTCCTTTGATTTCCATCACTACAGATGTGTACCACTTAGATCTATTTTCATTAGTGATGACTTAGCATGAGCATGGTAGGTATAGTTATTCTAATCCCAATTGGAACAGCATTACGAGCACTACGAGGAGTGTTCATATGCACTGCCCGGCAAATGGGAAATTCATATACTCTCAGTGTTTTCACTTTAAAAGCGTTCCTGGTACAATCATAATAGAGTCGTGTGAAAGAGAATTCCTTCTCGAAACTTTTTATGTCGTTCCAATTGGGATTAGAAATACTATATCTCCTTCCTTCATTCGTTATTGAAAAAGGTATAATATATTTATTAGGCATTAAATAACTGATAATATAAAGACTTAAGACATATATGAGAAACCCATTGAATATAATGACAGTAAATGAAAGAAAAATTAATTCAACATATTTAATGGAGAAATAACATGATACAAGATAACAACTCAGTCATAGAAATTTGAATAAATTCTCCAAAAGAAGTTAAAATAAATAAATATGAAAAAACTTGAACAAAAATAGAAAAACTCTAAAGCAAAATACCTATTCGAAATACTGAAAAAAAAACATTTTCAGTTCAATTTAAAATAAATGTTTTTCTGTTCACGATAACACAGAAAAATAACAGATTCAGCATGTTTAATGAAGTAATAACAAAATACAAAGATAACTCAGTCGAAGAAATATGAATAAATTCTCCAAAAGAAGTTAAAATACATAAATATGAAAAAACTCAAGCAAAATACCTATTCAAATACTGAAAAAAACATTCTCAGATCAATTCAAAATAATGTTTTTTTGTTCACGATAACATAGGAAAATAACAAATTTAGCATGTTAAATGAAGTAACAACATAATAAAAAGATAACTCAGTCATAGAAATTTGAACTTATTCTCCAAAGGAACTTTAAGTAAATATTATTTTCTTAATGATAAAAGTAGAACAAAAATGAAAAACAATATAATAGGTAATAAGTAAACACTTCCAAAACACTGAAATACCTTCCAAAATACTGAAAAAAACATTCTTAGATTAATTGAAAATAAAATTTTTTTTCTTCGTGATAATACTTCGGTTGATATACATATATAATAAGGATGATGGATCAGTATTTTTTTTTTTAGAATATTCAGCAACTCTTTCTTGAGTTCCATTTTTTCTCCATGTCTCTGCTCTTTTTCCATCTCAGACTCTTCTCTCCTTCTATTCTTCTCCTCAAGCCTTCTTTTCTCCTCTTCGTCACGTTTTTGCCTTTCCATTTTAAAATCATTCAGTATCTCCCCAATATTAATTTTTCGTTTCTCAGGTGTTTCTTTAGAGCAACCTATGAAATTGAGAATTCCGAGCAGTGGTAGAGAGAATTCAGTATTGAGACAGCACAATAGTAGGTAGAGAGGAGAAAAACACGAGTGGACACGATTTTCATCGGGTGCAGCAGTGTCATGACATGCAGCGGTTGAAAGGTTACGTTTGTTAGGTTAATAACTGAATATCTAGTCCAGTTTATTCAATTTTGTTTACTGTTACTTGCAAAAATGCCCTGAGGTCTGGGGTAAGTACTTTTCAGTGGCGGAAGAAGAAATTATGGCGAATACTATCAAATTTATGATAAGTCTTGTGTATTGTTTTACTAAATCATTTGGTAATCGCCTATGAATTTTCATAAAAAGTTCCTCTGATATCTTCGAGATAAACTGTTCATTAAGTGGGGGAAGAACAAACATGCTGTCTCAATAGTGAATGCACCCTACTCCCAATCATTTTTGAGGAAAAAAGAAATTTCATCAAGTAAATATTTAGTTTTTCAAGTGGGAACTTCATTACAAAATATGATTTATCTAATGTTTTACCATTCCTGTTGCACTGAAATATCATCTATGACCTTTTACATACAATTCAAATACATTTCAACTTGCCTGGTTTCACTTCATCTTGAGCCATTTCGTTCAAAGATGTGGAAGCGAGTGTGGAAGATACAGCCCCTCGTAAGGGCTCGGCCCAATATTTTTCGTCAAAGATTTCAGACATTACCTAGAAAAATTTGGAACGTAACTAACACAACAGATTTGTAATAAGACATTTACGTTTTTTATTTTCCATAAAAATGTATGTTTCCAATGTCTACAATTAGTTGAAATAATAAGTTTGAATACATACGGAATAGTATTCCCAAGTGATAGGAGAAGTTCCTGTTTTAGAATGAGCATCTTTGATACTTTTGAAACGACGTTTCAATGTGTCCATCTTGATGGGGCATTGCTGAGGTGACACTTTGATGTCACTCTCAATCAGTTTCCACCCCTCTCTGCATTGCCCAGTTTACTTTCATATTATTTGTACATATCTAATAAGGAAAGAATAGCTCTATGATTCCACCCAAATGTTCCAGAGGATGCTGCAAATTTAATATAAAGTTGTGAGTTGTTATTTATCTATGAGTTGGTTGTAATGACCTTCTCCTTTGGATTGGTTTCCCTGCTCTGACATTGAATCAGAATTCTGGAGCTCTCTCCTGATGGCCTGCAAATATCGCCCAGCATAATCGGGATCTAAGAGATTCGTTATTGAACAGCTTTATAAACAAAAGTGGAGAACAAACCTTGTAGATTAGCAGCAGTTTCTGCATCAACTTCTATAGTCAAATCTTCCAATACAACTTGAAACATTTTGCAATGATAATGTGATAATACCCAACTAATTTTAAATTATCACTGTTGATTGTGTTCAGATTATAAATATTTGAATCAAGATATAACCTACCTTTTTTTCAATTTGGGGAGAGGATACTGTGATTACATGACCTTTTTTGTTCCAGTAGCACCAGTAAATCTTTAGCCTCTAACAAGGTTCCTTTAAAAGTGACGCGAAAATATTGCCAGTGAATTTCAGTAAAATCAGAACGATTAAATTTACTGGTCAGTACTGATCGGGAATATCGGAACGTGGCCAATAACTACGTAATAAATATTTAGCAAATATGTCAAGTACTCAATGTCAAACATTCATTTGTTTCCAAACCCAACTTGAAACAATTATTTTGGACAAGAAAAACTCCACAAAATAAATGTAATCAGTTGGTGCCGAAATACTTATTTTGTGATTTGATATTATTGAATATCAAGTTCTTGTTACAATACTGTATAATTTTGAGCAATTTTTGGTATTAATGAAAAATAAAAATAACTTAGCACCAAAAAAATTTAAAATTATTTTACTCTTAAAAAAAATTGACCGTGGTTAACACAATAGTTGTGTAATTTGCAATATTACAGACTTTTTAAAAACCGTCGTATACAGAATGTTGTATATTTATCGTTTAAGGAAATTTTTTTTCGTAGTCCCTCTTCTTTGGTGGTTCGGCACGTCGGCAAATGGGCAGTATCTGAGGAACCTTCAAACTCAGATCACCGACACATACATGTGGAGATTGGCTATGCCAATGAACCTGCAGTGATGTGTCGGGATCCCAGAAAAACCAACTGGCCAGGATACCGGGAGGAGCTCAGGGCAAATCTCACAAATTTCAAAAATGTCAAACCTAACTCAAATACAATTCATGAAATAGAGCAAACCTCCCTAATGTTACAGGAGGCCATAATAACTTCATATCATAACAACTGCCCTTTGAAGCGCAGCACCACTAAAGGTACAGTGAGCTGGTGGAACACCGAACTCACATATCTTAGAAATAAAACTATTCAATCGTGCGAAAAAAACTGGTGACTGGGAGGATTATTCCAAAACTCTCACAGAATACAACAAAAAACTCAGAGGGGGACAAAGAAAGTCATGGAGGAAGTTCTGTGAGGGCATAGAACAAACCTCAGAAAGAGCAAGACTCCACCGCATCCTTTCCAAAGACCCCATCAATCCGTTGGGGACTCTCAAAAAACCCAACGGCAATCACACCAACACTGGGAAGGAAACTATGGAACTCTTGCTCCATACACACTTCCCAGGATCCACTGTCACCACAAATCAAAACCCCAGATATGAAATCCCTGCAAACCTTCATTTGAGGGCAAAAAGGGCAGACTGGGAAGTGGCTAAACGAACGGTAACTCATTCAAAAGTAGTGTGGGCAATAAACTCCTTCAAGCCTTACAAGTCTCCGGGCCCAGATGGAGTATTTCCCGTACTACTTCAGAGCGGAGTTGAATATCTAGCACCAGAACTGTGCAGACTGTACAGGCTGAGCCTAGCATTGGGATGGCTACCTCAAACCTGGAAAACTGTAAACGTGGTCTTTATTCCGAAACCTGGACGAGACTCATATGACTAGGCAAAGGCATACAGACCAATAAGCCTATCGTCATTTCTTCTGAAAGGCTTAGAAAAACTGATAGATAGAGACATAAGGGAAACCGCTCTTGTAGAACGGCCTTTACATCAAAACCAACATGCCTATCTAACAGGAAAATCATGCGAGACAGCACTTCATCAGCTTGTTTCAAGGCTTGAAGAGTCTCTAGCAAACAAAGAAATTGCACTATGCACTTTTCTAGACATCGAAGGAGCCTTCGACAACACCTCCTTTGAAAGTATGGTCTCTGCGGCCACTCGAAGAGGCATTGACGAAACCACCCGCAGGTGGATACACTCAATGCTTCATAATAGACTGGTCCAAGCCAACATGTTCGAGGAAACAGAGCAGGTTGAAATTTCCAGAGGTACCCCACAGGGGGGCATACTCTCCCCCCTTCTGTGGTTGTAGATGAACTGCTAATTTCTCTGAATAACCAAGGGTATTACTCTCAAGGGTATGCAGATGACTTGGTCATCCTCATCAAGGGAAAGAATACTCGAACAACCTCAGAGCTAATGCAAAATGCACTGAGGACAGTAGAGGAATGGTGTAACAGAGAGAGCCTAAGGGCAAATCCGAACAAAACAACACCAATTCCCTTCACCCGGAGAAGAAACATGGGAGATATCATACCTCCCAGACTATTCGGTGAAACATTACAAGTAGTAGAGTAGGTGAAATATTTAGGGCTGATTCTTGACAAGAAACTAACCTGGAACCCGCATCTTCAACATGTAACCAACAAAAGCAAGATAACCTTCATGATGTGCAGGAGAGCTTTTGGAAAAACCTGGGGGCTTAAACCGAAAGCCATGCACTGGCTTTACACAGCGGTATTAAGACCAAGAATAACTTATGGCTCACTCTTATGGTGGCCAAAAACAAATCAAAGACAGGCAAAAATCAACCTTGGGAAAATCCAGAGGCTTGCCTGTCTCTGTATCACGGGTGCAATGAACAGCACTCCAACAGCTGCAATGGAAATCATCCTAAACCTCGAACCCCTTGACTTACATGTCATTGGAGAGGCCAGGATGAGTGCATACAGACTGAAACAAACAAAAAACTGGAGAATCCGAACAACTGGACATACCAGAATCACTCATGTAATCAACATCGAAGAACTCGAAATGATTTCAGATTGCACATAGTCTGGTATACAGACGGTTCAAAGACAGTTGAAGGAACGGGAGCAGGAATACATGGGGTAAGGCCAAGAAGGGATTAAATAATACCACTTGGCAAATGCTCCACGATATTCCAAGCCGAAACACATGCTATCATGGAATGCATTCAGAAGAATCTAGAAAGTGGTTATAGGAAAAAACACATCTACATTCTATCTGACTGTCAAAGTGCTATCAAAGCACTTAACTCTCTACAGATAAAGTCCAAACTGGTCTGGGACTGCCTCCAGAACCTCATCGAGCTGGCAAAACACAACAAGGTCACCTTGATGTGGGTGCCAGGTCATAGAGGCATTGAAGGCAACGTCAAAGCGGACCAGCTAGTTAGACAAGCATCTGAAACGCTATTCACAAGGCCAGAACCTGCACATGGGATTAGCAAAAACAGATGCAGGACCCTGATCGACGAGTGGATAAAAAGAAGACACCAACAATATTGGGATCAAACTGTCGGGCAAATACACAGCAAAGTCATGGTAGGGCATCCAAACCGGACCCTGACGGCTGACCTTCTGAACCTGAACAGAACGAAGGCTCGTATAATAATAGGTCTGTTGACTGGACACTGCGGCCTAAGAAAACACCTAAACACCATGGGAGTACGCAGGGAAACCGTGGAGTGTAGGCTGTGTGATGAAGAGGAGGAAACAGCCTCTCATATTATCTTCGACTGTGACGCCCTAAGTAGTAGGCGACACAGAACCTTTGGAGAGATCAGCCCGGAAACAGGCATGAATCCGAAAAACCTTATCAACAGGCTTCTTAACCTAATTAGAGGCACAAACCTGTTTGAATGAGGAACCACTGACGACAGAGTGATACAATAGACCCCAGCTGGTCGCAGTGTCAAGGGAAGCTAAGTGCCAACCCTGTCTCTGGCTCGTCAGCTTTCAACCAACCAACCAACCCCCACAACTGAACAACTTTTCCAAATAACATTTCCCGAGATTGTTCGAAATAAGGGTTCTTTTCTCCTGTCTCAAATTCAAATTTTGTTGGTGCAGTTTAGTTATGGGGGATTGACAAACTACTACCAAGAATAATTTTTTGTCGAAAAACCCTTAATAAATAAGTTTCCCATATGGCGCATATTTGAGGATGACACTGTATAACATCCAAAACATCCAATTGGTTGAAAAGACTGTCTGTCATTAATTCATATGTATAATCCAATAATGAATATTGCTAAGAGGATTACTATGTTTTATTTCATATATCACAACAATCGTTGCTTATACACCAAGCATCTGGAATTTTTCAGTGAAAAAAAATTGAAACTGGACAAGATGATCAATAATGTTGTCATACACACGAGGGGATGGAGGAAGGGCTGATTTGTGGGCTCAATATCAATTTAACTACGAAAAAATAAGTGATTTTTTATCAAGTTAAACGGTTTTATTGAAAAAAGTCTTAGGTACCAGTCAACACACCACTCTCCTCATCAATCTAGGGCATTGATCAGACAAAAAAACTAAATCGTGGGGCGCGTGAAATTTTTATCAACAGTCAAACGCTCATATCATTATAAATGCTATTTACATATTTACTCAGGTTACGATAAGTCCCACGATTTTATTTTTTGTCTGATCAATGCCCTAGATTGATGAGGGGAGTGATGTGTTGACTGGTACTTAAGACCTACCGAATTATTTGTTAGAGTTTAGTACATTATCCACATCATTATTATCTTTTTTTGAATGAAACGGTTTGACTTGAAATTTTGTTTTTTACTTATTTAATTTTTAATTTTTTTCTTTGTTTTTGTTTTATTATTATTTGTTACAATATTGTTCTTAGTTTTGATTAGATGGAACACATTGTGCGGCATACAGAAAAATTTGAAAGAATTGCAGCATATTTCGACAGTTTTGGAGATTTACCCCCACCAGTAGAGTTGGTGCGATACTTCCAAAAAGGTGCACATGCGATTGATAAAATTATGTATAACTATGAGAGTGAACAGAAATACAATATAGTTATGTGTGGACACTTATGTTTGAAGTTTCTCTCCCACTTCCAATCACCTAAAAATGGATTTTACACCTGAAATGGATCGAGAGGCAATCAAGAGAATGGGGCATTCCCTCATTGCATGATCAAGATTGCGTGGCTTGAAAAAAATGAGCAACCAAGTTGCACATATTCCCAAGGAGGTCATCATTTCTTGTGCAGCTAATGAAATTGTAGCGGTTTGAGAAAGACTTCCCAAACACCTTCAAGAGGATATCGATATTTCAAAATATAAGCATTATAAACATAATTTTGACATTACGAGTTTTATGACATCAAATTCCAACGATGTGAATGATGGATCTCAAAAAATATTTTGTTGTTATTGCACTATCGATGATTGTTATATTGGTGCCAATAAAAATCTACAAGCTCCTGGATCCAGTGTCTTGAGTGCAGACTTCTACCCACCCATTGAACTGGATAAGAATAGCCGTCATGGATTGGTACTTTTGGGATTATATGGATGCAACATAATCCACAACATCACGGAAACAAATAACTTGATCACTTTTTTCATTCCCGCAAATGAAATCCTCCTAATCATTATTATATGAAAATACCAAGTGGCGCATATGAGATAAATAATGTCATTCAAAGAGAACTTGAATTGAAAGTATTTCATGTTTCGCACCATGAAATACATGATGACACCACATTGGATGAATTGTTCAGCATTCGAGCAAACAATGACACATTCAAATGTATGACGCAATCAAAGTATTTGGTGGATCTGATAAACGAAAACTCAATAGCACCCCTGTTGGGATTCAAGAAAAAAGAATTCAGTGCAAATCGCTTGCATGAATCTACATCTCCTGTGAATATTGTACCCATGAGACTCATTCGAGTGGATTCCAACATCATTTCAGGATCATACACAAATGACGAAGAGAATCATATTCTTTTTTCATTCAATGTTGATGTTGAGCCCGGCTATAATATAACAAAAGAGCCAAACTACATTATTTATATGCCCATCAGCCCTGAAGGACGTCAGTTCATTGACAACATTACTATGCGAATATTGGATCATCGAAATATCTCATTGATTTCGGTATAGGATATGTCATATTTGAATTAAAGAAATTGCAATAACGAATATAATGGGTTTTTGCTACAACAAACAACTAAACAGTGAAAACGAAATATTTTCACCGAACGAAGGTCGTCGTTCATCAAATATTGCTGAACAGGTTTGTTGGGAAGAAGGCCATTCCACAAGTGCGAGCTGAACTGCAAAGACATACATTATTATCGAAAGACTTTAATTTTCTGGAATCTTTTGGACTCAGACTACGACGGTAACGACGACGAAGGCAATAAAATAGTACTCGATGTAAACAGTGACAAGTAGAATATTTCCAATGAACCAGTGGTCGATTATTCTTTCATGAGTCTGCATGAGCATACCTACAAACCGTATAGATCACCATTATTTGAAAATTGCAATCAACAATCAAGATGTTATACTCGACATTGCCTACAGTTTCATCTTCATAGAAGGAAAATTCACTCCAAAAGAACAAAACAAAGTATGCTATCTCTCCAACAATGCTTTAGAATTTATCTTCGATGAGATTCGTTATGAAATGGGCGGTGAACAAGTTACCGTTGTTCGAGAACCAGGCATAACATCCACAATGAAGAACATTATTTCATTTGGTCAATCACATTCTCACATGCTTCTCACAACTGGATGGAGACTTTCCAATACAAAACAACACATCGTCGATGAGGGTCAATCACATATTCAGTGAAAAACTTCCCTTCAAGTATTTGATTGATTTTGCCAAGGATTACAAGAAGAACATTCCGAATGCCAAACAAGATCTGATTTTGATTATAGCTCGCCCATTCGAAAATTCATATTTTGGAGACGTTGATGCCACATTGGAAATTACAAATATTGAATGGAAAATAAAACATGTTGTGCCCGATGACAAGAAGAGGCTCAAATTATTCAGCAGGATCAATGAGAGTGGTCTGAATTCAAAAATGAAGATGGCTTATCGTATGTGGGAACTTTATGAATTACCCCCATTACGTGGCACATCTTCGGATATATGGGCAATAAAAACAACCAACACTTTGGAAACACATCGTTTCATCATCATTGGTTTTCAAAGTACCACTGCATCCGCAAACAAAGCAGTGGATGTGACAAAATTCATGAGTGCAGATATAAACAACATCCGAGTGATAAAAAACGATTCTCTTTAGCATACTATGCTTATGAGAACTTTTAACGTAGCTTTTACGAAAAAGTTATGAGTGAACCTCTAATGGACATTGAGCAATTCCAGCAGAATCCCCCATTCATCATTGATTGTTAACATCAGCCGAACGCTACAAAATCATCTCAAAACCAAAGTCAATGCATTCGTTATACATGATTCCATCTTGACATATACTGCATTGGATGGTTGTACGTAATTCATATCTAACAAAAACTTGAATGATATTCATTTTTTTTTACATCAATTAAATTGTATTCAATTATGATGTGTAATAATTCAATACATTTCTCGAAAATATGTTTTTTTTCAATGAATGACAGTTGCATTTTGTACATGCTTCGATAGAACGGAGTTGTCCCAAAGCAGTATTGCATCCGAAACATTGGAATGGAGGTGTTGCCGGTGTGTGGATTTTTATATGGTTATATGTCCCCTGACGAATATCTGCGGAAGCACCACATGCATAGATATCTTACTCCAAATTTTCCAATCCTAACTTAACATGCGAAATGATATAGCAAGCTCTGCCATCCATGTCAGAGTTGGACAAAGTTTTTCTTCTCACCTTCATCATCGTTCGTGATAGGAAATAATTCTCCTTCCACTATCATATCTTCCACATAACCACCCTCGAAATATTCAGTATAGTTCAATTCATTGTCTATAATTGAAATCATTTGAAGATTATTCTCGATGGAATCAATTGCATTATTATGTTCTGCCATCTTCGGTAGGAGTACTTATGAGATCAGGTTCGGGAGTATGGTATTCATACAGTTGGGGAATAACCTCCCACTCAGCAAGTCTGAATGCCTGCGAATCCGTGTGGCTGTACTTGGCGATTTCCCCACTAGAGCACTTCAATATGAATGTAGAGAGAGAGAGAATGTTGAGAATTTCTGTAGGATACCATACTTCACCCCGCCAGTATTTTTTCACAAATAGATCTGTGTGTGCGACATTTCCATAGTTTTTTCGTTTCTGTTTCAGCAATATGAGTGGTAAAATTCAAAAAGTCAAAGCCAACCCAACAACTTGCTCGTTGGCTGATGGTATAGAAGATAATGATGTCATAAATGATCCTCTCCAGGAAAATTCAATATCATCATCAAAATTCGATGAGGATGATATTGAGTTCAACTGAGACTAAGAAATATTGTTAGTGTTTGTCGATGACGATGCCGCCACCAATTCAGATTCAACCATCCAGTTAGTTGGAGGGTCTGATGACTCGGACGGCGACGACGACAACAATGAGGAAGCATTTGAGTTGGATGATGATTCCACAGATTATATCAATGAGATATTCAGAGAGTTCGATGATAGGGAAGTCAACTGAGAGTTTCAGGGAGGTCTTGATCAGACGAGTCCCACTGGATGATTTTTTTAGTGGGTAGCACGGAGCTCAGAGATTTTCACACTATCTTAGTAGGTAGGTTGTCACTTTGAACGCGTCATTTCCGTACATTATCAGAATGATACACCCCAAGCCTAGTATTTTAACCAGACAGCCGCACTCTTGTCACACAGCACGCCACGTGAGTCAATGTGAACCTGTGTGTCTACTCCAGCGAGATGAGAGAGACATCATGTGACCTTTAATATCTCCGAAGTGAGAGTACATCTTTCAACCGAAGTGAAAGTCCATAGCCCATCCCGAACTGAAAGGAATATCATTGTTTGCCCCGCTCACTGTCAGCCAGCCAGCCAATATTCCACACAATGTTGCGGTGAAAAAGGGATGAATGTATTGAATACAAATATCAAAAATATGTTTTTGAAAATTGTTAATGAACCCTATATATTCAAATATAACTAATCATGATATTATTGTATCATGAACTTGGCATGAAATCAAGGTGTAACGTACGATTAATTATGCATTCAATACCCGTTGACTACGTTCAAGTGGGGAATACCACATATTCACTATTCACCGCTGCTCACCTGCATCCCTTCTGATATAAAACAAAAAATCGAGGTAGATTAAGGGGTGGATTTTAGTATTAAGGGGTGGATTTAACGTGTTTAAGTTATAGTGCTACTGTGAAACAAAAAATGAACACATTTCTCCAGATTGAAAGAATTAGGTTTAAAATCTCTTATTTGACAAACTATTTTTTGGTAGTATTCAATAATAATCAACTTATGTCTTAATCGTGAGAGATTCACTGTATTTTTAATTTTTAGGGAACGTAATATATATTTATTCATAATATCAAAGAAAATTTTGTTTCATGTACGGAAGAATAGCTGGAACGATTTCTCACTACATTTTTTTTATGAAGTTAAATCTTGAGTGTTTTGCAGGTGAAAGAAGGATGAATTCTTTTTAAATTGAGGTAGGGTAGAGTCTCCGGTTATGGCCACTACACCAGTTATGGCCACCTGAACTATTTATTTCAATTAATAAGCTCCTGTTTGCTACTAGCGAACTTTTTGGGGTATTACAGTAACCTACATTCATATGTACTTCTGATACTAAACTCTAGGTGGTGCTAATAGTGCAGTTAAGAATTGTGAATGGTGACATGTTTGAAACCAACCGTTTTGGATTTCTTATTATATTTGTTAAGCATCTATTTTTTTAAATCTATTTTTATTACACAGATCAGTCATTATTTTTAAACAATAAATAGTTAGGGTACAAGAGTATATGTTATATTTCACATGTTTAGTAGTATGAACTGAATATACTGGGGAAAGATATTTTGTTCTTCTCTATTTATGGCCAGGGCATGGCCATAAGTGGGTTTGAAGAAATCTAGTTATGGCCATAAGAATTAAATTTAAATTTAAGAGATATTAGTTTATATTATACTAGTAGTCTCACCCATGAAGTGACCTAGTTCATTACGTTTAACCTATTTCCAGAAATATGGCTCCAAATATGACGAAAACATCAAAAGAAAAAAAAAATTGAAGAGATTTCAGTATTCACCCGAAGAAGTCGACCAGGCCCTTCGAGCTATTGGCAATGGCATGTCTGTGCTAAAAGCCAGTAAGGACTTTCAAGTCCCTCGCAAAACTCTTCGCAATAAACTATCTGGAAAGTATCCAATTGAATCCCCTCGTCATTGCGGACCAGATTCAATTTTAGGAAAAGAAAATGAAAAATTGTTGGTAGATTGGCTAGTGAACTGCGCAAGAATGGGGTTTCCTATTAATAAAGAAGGACTGCTTCATTCAGTTAAAAAGCTTGTTAAATCAAACATGAAAACTCCATTTGTTGGCAACAAGCCTGGTAAAAAATGGTACTATGCATTTTCAAACGGGCATACCATTCTCCCAACAAAACACGCAGAGTACGTAAATAAAGTCAGAGGAGTTACTGAACAAAAAATGAAAAACTGGTTCTCAGAGGTATTGGCGCTATTAGAAACTGATTCGGAAGTACTGAAGTTTCCTGAAAGAGTGTTCAACATGGACGATACGTGTTTTTTCTTGGCACCCAAAGGAGGGCTGATCATTGGACCTAGAGGGCAGCATGTCTATAACGAATCTACAAATTCTGATAAGGAAAACATAACAACTTTGTTTGCAGTTAATGCAAAGGGGCAGTTCGCCCCACCATTAACTCTATACAAGTACGAACGAATTCCAGCATCACTGGGGTATTGGCAAAACGGAAAATGGATGAATGACTTCCGAGAGCTTTTTTGAATACATCGCTAACGTGTTTGTCCCTTTTTTGAAGGAAAAATCAATTTCTTTGCCGGTTATAATATTCATAGTGGTCATCGCTCACATCTAACGCTGGAGCTAAGTTGTTTCTGTCGTGAAAATAAACTTATTCTCATCGCGCTTTATACCAATTCCACACATTACAGCCACTTGATATGGCTGTGTTCGGTCCCTTGAAAAAAATGTGGCAGAAAACTGTAAGAAAATGGCGTATTGATAACGATGGTATGAAAATTAATGTCCCAATGATTTTATCAGGTCTTATAGAAGACCCAGCTATGCCAAAAAATATAGTCTCGGGATTTAGAGCAACTGGTTTACATCCGTTCGATGTAAATAACGTCGATTTTTCGAAAATTATCCTTAGACAAGTTGAAACCTCGAACAATGTCGATATTGAGGAAGTGAAACATCATCTTCACTACTTCGAAGGTCACATTGAACCGGCTATTCTAGCACAGTTCAAAGAAGCTAAAGCTAAAGACTGTGATTGAGATGGAAATACTGAAGCAAAAATGCTATTGCTATTCTGGCTACGAGTATCTAACGAGACTGAGGAATCGAACATAGAAAATTTTACGAACCGTTTTCATGTCACCGCAAACTCCCCAGTAAAAATGCAAAGTCAATCACCTGAGGTTACAATCAATCAGCAATTAACACCTGAAACGCCTAAAGCTACAACTTCCAGGGATAATTCAGATCACCCTGATGTTGGTGTCATTCCCTCAACATCAAATATTATCACATCCCATGATTATTCACAGCATCACGATGTTGATGTCCATCCCTCTACATCAAATGTAATAATTGTGCCACCCAAGAGAAATTTAGCATCCATATTTGATGACATTGTACCATGGCCAATCCAAAAACCTACTTCTGGTAAAAGAAAAAAAGAATACACCCCAAGTGTTATTACATCTGACAGATGGGTGCAGTACCATGGACTGAAAATACAAGAAAAGATGAAACAGCAGAAATTAAAGGAACAGCGAAAGAGAGATAGGGAATTGAAAAGGGAAGAAAGAAACAAAAAGACGACAACCAAATCTTCAAGAAAGAAACAAGTTCAAGAGACTAGCTCAGAGGAAGAAGAATGGGTCGAAAGTGGAAGTAGCATCGACGACATCGATGATGAAAATCAATAACAAGATGAAATACAGCTCTTTTCTGTTATATATTATATATTGGCGTCATTTCAATCAGTCGGCAAGAGGGTGCCTTCTACTAACAAATATGTCAGCAAAATTCTGAAAATTTTTGCCTTAGAATGAATATGGAATTCAAGGTTTGAGGAGTTTAGACCAGAGTAAAATAGCCTTCAGATATATAGACAATGATGTATCTGTTATCACTAAATGTAATATTCTCCGGAAACTACCAGACCCACAAATAATTCAAGATGGGCGAATATTGAAGATAGCGTTTCCAACTTCGGTTGATGTATTCGAGAAGAAGTGATTTTATTTTGACACAAAATATAAAATATGTTCATTCGCTAGTGTGAAAGTACATGCAATGAAAAATTATAAACAACAAATATATATTTATGAATTAATGTTGCTTAATTTTTGCTTTTGATTCAGATACTTTCAAGTGGCCATAAATAGGAAAAAGTGGTGGCCATAAGTAGCAAAAGTCGCCTTTTTTCCCGAGATTTTTTTTCCTAAAATCTATTATACTTAGAAGGATAGAGTTTTAATAATTGAATTAACGATGCTTTCAAGTATGTATGGAAATTTTTCTAAAATCTAATTCTCAAATTTTCCGACCACTTAACCAATAAATATAAAAATAATTGCTTAAGGTGGCCACAACCGGGGTCTCTACCCTAAGAGCCTCCGCACACGGGTGGTTCGGCACTCGAAGTGGTTGCGTCTCGAAGTCGAAGCGATCCTCCCTCCACTACACTTCGTAGGTAAAGTTATGTAGGTCCACCAACGGGTCGATTAGCGGTCGATGGGGAGTCGAAGCGTTTGCGTCTCAAGCGTCAGTCGAACCTTGCGAGCTGCAAAGAACGAGAAAGTTTGAGTGTGACGAGCGAGTCGCGTACAAAATGGAGGTAAGTTTGTTTAGGATATTTGTTTCATCCTATTATTGTCAATTTAATAAGAAGAAAACGGAAATGCTTACTAATAAATAAACTACTAGTTATGCAACATAAAATTCGTTGGAGAAGTGGAGAAACATCCAGAACCTTACGACTATAATCTTCGAGAATATTCGAGGAAAGACTGTACGGAGAAAACCTGGAATGAGATAGCGAAAGAATTCAACATGTCAGGTGAGTGTTTCCTTTATAATTTTATTAACTACACATGTATTATATATTATATAAAGATCAAATAAAATAAAAAACCATCTCGATAATTCCAATGCCAAGACAATGATGCCATTGGAGTTGAAAAATAATTTGCTAAATAATCTCTAAGAGCATTAGCAGTACTACAAATGTTTATTTTGGCTCGAAGTGGTGGCGTAAAATTAGGGGGATTAGCAGAACCAGAGATATCGACATTTTGTTCGACCCGTGACGGTGTGTATTGACACCCTTCTCTTTTTCTTATATAGTTATGAAGTATGCAAACACAGTTGATAATATCATTGATTGTATCTTCATCCCGGCAACGTATCGTAGTTTGTTATACTTGGAATTTCTCTTTCATCATACCAAACGTGCATTCGATTGTTTTTCGACCCCGACTTAATCGGTAGTTGAAAATTCGTTTTGTGTTGTCAAGAATCCGTTTTGAGTAAGGTCTCAGTAAATAACGGGACAACGGAAAGGCTTCATCTCCTACGAAGTGATAAAGAAACAAACAGTCGTCATAATCATCTGAAGGAAGCTTGGATGGCGCTGGAATGTCGAATTGTGAATTAATTAACAAGTTTTTGATTACTGAGGCTCTAAAAATTCCCCCATCACTGTTTCTGCCAGCGTATCCAGTTTCAATTATCGTGAAAAAACCATCAGCGTCACAGCATGCGAGTAGTACTATCGAGTGGTAGGATTTGTAATTAAAATTAGCTGAACCAGTATTTGGAATTTTCTCTATGCGAATATGTGTTCCGTCTATTGCCCCTATACCATTAGGAAGGTTCCATAGAGACTGAAAGCGCTGAGCAATTTTTTTCCATTGGTGCCTAGTGGGGCATGACATGTAGACGTCTTTCAGCATATTCCATATAATTTTGCAAGTCTCTGATACTATTCGCCCAACTGTTGTCTCTCCCCGGCAAAAGTAAAATCCTAATGAGACGAATGTACACCCTGTAGCCAAATACCTGAAAATAAGCGTTTATATAAATAAAAATTACCATTCAAAATATTTATTTGTGAACAATTAGTAGTGAGTGACAATGAAAAACAATGTTTATTTTCTTGTTACAGCAAGTGAATGCAAAGAAAAATGGAGGAATTTACGGAGTACATATGTCAAGAACCTCAAGCCCAAACCAAGTGGTAGTGAAGCAACAAAAAAACCGTGTTATCTGATGGATGCTATGCAATTTGCTGTTCCCTTCGTTAAGGTAGCCGGCACTATATCTGGCAATTTACCGCAAATCCCTGAACAACGACCTCCTTCGTCAACAACACCAGTTGTCGAAATGGAAGTTTCCCAAGAAGAATCTGTTTTTTCAGAGGATATACTTTCTGCCTCCCACGCATCATTACCACCATCTCCCCAATTTACACCTCTACCACAACCAACACCTTCACCACTTCCAGCCAGCCCTGTCGAAAATGAGGCGCCACCTGTATCTATGGGTTCGGGACAACAAGGTCCGCGTGGACGAAAAAGGAAAACCCAAACTGAACAAAGTGACGCTGAAATAGCCTTTGCTAAATATTTTGCAGCAAAGACCCAAAAAATATCAAACAGTTCTTCCACAGATGTTGAAAGAGAGGGTATACAAAAGCCCCATCCCTGACCTTATGCAATTGAACCATGTTCAATCGAGGATTTACAAGAGGAAAGCATTGCATTTCATAGATGAAATAACAGGAACTTCCCAAGAAATTGTAATTGCCAATCCTAACCAATTTCCTCCATTGTTGCACATTGTGCAACCACAATCGGCAAGTAGTTCTGTTTCATCACATTTTGGATCTTCGCAATCAACAGATCACTCTGAAGATGGCCCAATAATTTACAAAAATTTATAGATATTTTGTAATTATAATAATAATAATAATAAAATAAAAATATATTTATAATAAACTTCCAGTTTTTACTTACCTCAATGTTATCAAAATGCGTTCCTCTGCACTCACACATTCTCTCATATTTGTACTCATGTACTGGATGGCTGGAGCTACAATTTCCACTAGAGCAATATAACTTTCTTTTGACATTCTATAGAATGCTAAAAACTTTTTATCACTCTCTTGTAATTCTTTTGCCACAACAAACAACCGACAATGAAAATTTTGCTCTATGTACGGATGTACCCATACCCTCTGTTTCTTTTTTTTCATACGATGGTACATATAAAAAATAACAGCATCCTCTTCGTCACTTGAACTACTCATTATGAAAAAGGTGAACTGAATTGCTTGGAAAACATACGCGAACTGAGAGATAAAAATCGTCCCGTGTACGGTGAACCTCCGATTACATCGCATGGTTCGTATGTGACGTACATTCCGCTTCGATTTCGAGACGCAACCACTTCGAGTGCCGAATGACCTGTGTGCGGAGGCTCCAAGTGTTTTTATTTTTGTATTATTGGAGGATTAGGTTAATAGGAGGAGTTATGTGTTCAGTTTCAAAATATAGTAGTAGTTTACTACATATTATGAAAAAAGATAATACGTTCAACTTGATAATGGAAGGGTTGAAAGACTAAGAAAAGTGTTACAAAAAAAACAGGAAGTTCATAGTTCTTCTTTCAATTGTTTTTGTATAAAACCAAAAATACTTCTAGAAGTAAAAAGTTCACTTAGCTATCATATCATTGAAATAAAAAAAAATTATAATAAACACCAAGAAAATTTATGGGAATTGTCATATCATCAAAAGGTCAAATGTTCATACTGAGAAATGATTACTCAGTAATTTTTTTCCGGAGGACGTAAAAACACTGACCTTTCAGTTTATAACAGAAATGTTGATTCATGTAAACTATCATATCATCAAAAACCCGACTAAGGTAATCATAATGAAAATTTTCTTCATTATAGTTTTGAATCCCTTGATAGTTATATCAAAATTTTTGTGTGGTAATATTGTGGGTGGTAGTATCCAAACCCTCTAAGGGATTTGGATGCATGTTTAGAGGAAAGAAACCTTTTGTTTACAGAAATGGTATTTCTGAATGAAACTATTTGAAAAAATCTAAAAAGTGATCTGAAGAGGTGAATATTATCTCAATCTACATTTCATTTTTGAATATAGATTTTTTTATTATTTGCCTTTTTTACAAAAATATTTCGTTTTGAAATTTTTATTTTGAGAACCGAGGAAAAATGATAAATACGGAAGAAATTACCCAAATTAGTAAAAACCAAATTAAAAAATTGTGAACGGCG
Organism: Gonioctena quinquepunctata; assembly: GCA_018342105.1. Lineage (NCBI taxonomy): Eukaryota > Metazoa > Arthropoda > Insecta > Coleoptera > Chrysomelidae > Gonioctena > Gonioctena quinquepunctata. Next base: position 84,374 of record JAFIRS010003963.1, on the reverse strand, counting down.
AAAGAAGAAACAAAAATATATTTTTGGAGAAATAATAGAAAGTTATGACAAGAATGAAAGTTTTACAAAAAATATAACTGATCAATTAAAACAAAAATCAGAAGAAACAGGGGAGAATATGGTCAATACTACAAGAATCCACATAATAGATCATAAAAACTTGGTTTCTGCCGAAGAAGAAAATTTTTATTTACATCGGAAAACCAGACATCTGACTTCATAGTTTGTGAATAAACCAAAAACGAATTCTCATAAGAAAAATTGTGAAAAGAAAAATGGGATAGGAAGAAAGAAAAATATTAACAAACATCAAAATGAAACAATTTTTTAATAACACATGTAAGTTTATATTTTATAACATTTATATTATAATAGCGTCCTATGAAAAACATTTACTCAATAAAAAGTTCGGGTTTGATATAACGTAACCTTTTTTTTAAGTTTCAGAAAAAAATATTCAATAAAAAAAAATACTGTTTTCATTTTAAATGAATCAATTTCAAATCTAGACTTATTTATAATATATTCAATAGCTAAAAAAAATTCATTATTCTTCATAAGAGATATCAGTTTATAGCACACCAATTCATTGATTCGCTCAATTATTTTCCAATGCCTCTAGCTAAGCTTCCCAAAGCTTTCGGTTCTGATGGTGTGAGGAAAGGTTACTTTCCACACGTATTCAATAAAGCTGAAAACTGGCATTATGTTGGACCATTACCGGCTCTAGAATACTATGACCCAGAAGTCATCAAGTATACACCTACCCTCGATGAAGACAAGGACCCCAGGAAACAACTCATTGAATGGCACAAAAAACTCTCTGAGAAGGGTTATGTCTTCGACTTCCAAAAAGAGCTTGTAGAATATTGTGTGAGTGATGTAAATATATTATCTCGAGTATGTCTCAAATTCAGAGAATTGATGATAAAGGAAGATGGAGTAGATCACTTCATGGAAGCTATCACTTTACCCGGAGTAATAAAATCTTCAGGAGAAACTTTTTGAAACCCAACACTATAGGTCTCATACCTAAAAACGGGTATAGGTGGCGAGACAATCAGTCTAAAATAGCTTTCCAGTGGTTAGTGGGGGAGCAGCGTCAAAGAGCTATAATAATAAAACATGCTGGTAGAGGGCCAGAGGTATCCATAGCTAATATGAAGTTGGATGGTTTTTGTGAGCAAACGAACCAAATTTTCGAATTTCAATGGATGTTATTTCCACGGTTGTCCTAAATGTATAAAATACACACGTGACAAGTATAGCTCCGAAGACCCCTCAACTACTATAGAATCACGCTACGAGGCGTCTTTAGTAGAAACTGAACGTTTGCGGGCTCTAGGGTACGAGGTCATAGAGAAGTGGGAGTGTTCTTTTCGAAAGGAACTTTCAGAAAATCTAGTGTTGCATAATTTCTATGAAAAATATCTTCATTTCTTCATTACCGTTGAACCCACTTGACGCTTTTTATGGCGGTCGAACTGATGCAACAAGATTATATTACAAATGTGAAGACGGCGAAAAAATATAATATGTGGATGTATGCAGCCTATATCCATTCGTAAATGAATACAAAAAATACCCTGTTGATCATCCAAAAGTTTTTGTTGGAGATGAATGTAATAATCTAGATTTAACTAAAACTAATGGGGTATTAAAGTGTGAAGTACTTCCACCCCAAAATCTGTATCATCCCGTTTAACTGAGAAAATAAACGATACATTAATGTTCCCTCTTTGTCGTTCACGCTGTAACAAAATGGCTGAAGAATGCACCCATAGTTGTGAAGAAGAACGAACCTTCTCTGGTACTTAGGTATTAGACGGGGTTCTGAAGGCATTAGAAGAAGGGTACGAAATTGAGGAAATTTATGAGCTGTGGAAGTACGAAGTTGTGCAGTACAACCCCGATATCACATCTGGTGGACTATTTTCAAATGATATTTGAAAAAAATTAAAAATTCAACAGCAGGCTTCGGGTTGGCCCCTCCGATTGTGTAACTGAACAACAAAATAACTATAAAAGTAAGTATTTTGAAAGAGAGGGTGTTTTGCTCTGTGCTGATATTGAATTAAACCCTGGGTGTCACCAAATTGGTCACAGATACTGCAGAATTTTTCCATATTTCATCACGGTCGTTTATTGAAGTAATCGGTATTTTTACAGTCGATGAAAACACTTTGATTGTTAATTGGTATTTCAAAGACGAAGCTTATATCTACTGTAAATGTGGTACAAGCTGCCTATACTACTGCTCTAGCAAGATTAAAATTATATAGTTATTTGGAAAAACGGGATAACAGAGTATTATATCATGATACCGATTCTGTCATTTATATTTCACGACCAGAAGAATATGATGTACCTTTAGGTAGTTTTCTAGGTGGGATGACGGATAAATTATGTGAGTACGGCGATGGTAGTTACATTACTGGTGGCCCAAAATTATATGCATACCCTGTATATTCCACGTTAAAAAATTGAACACTCGATATAATTAATTAGTCAAAGGAATTATATTGAATTATAATACGAATAATCAAGCAAAAACTCAGAGACATGGTCCTTGCTGACGCCCTTGACGGGTACATTACAACTAGGAATGTTTTAAGAAACCCCGATCATAGTGTTGTTACTAAGGAAGTAACAAAAGTATTTCAACTTCACCAAACGAAAACGAATGAATGATTACGACTCTGTACTTTTCGAGTTCAAAAAAAGGAAAATGTAACTGTATCTTTCACTAAAATTATTAATTTTCCATTAAAAAAGACACCAATAGAGCAAAAACAGTTTTTCAAGACTTCCAACCCCCTTTATATCCCATCCTCATAATAATCAACTACATCAACAAAAATAGACATTATTTGTGAAAAGGGGACCCTTATTAACCTTTCAGTGACGGGGCGGGGTATGCCGCATACCCCAACTTTACGTTATTCCTTGTAACTCTGTTAAAAAATAGGTTCGTGCTTTTCCTTATAGTTAATCCTCAAACAATTCACTACCGACATTATAATAATTAGATATTGTAGGTACCATAAATATTTTGAACGTTAGATAGAGATTTATGCGTTGGGGTATGCGAGATACCCCCCTCCGGCTCAAATGTTTCAACTTGCTCACCATGTTTATCGACTCCGCGCATGCTTCACACGTAACAAATCGGTGCATTTGAGGTACCTATTCGACAGATTGAGTACAGTGACCGAAAAAGACGTACTGGTGCGAGTAATATCCTACGTTTTTGTGAGTTTGTGAGTTATTAGCCATGGCTAAACAAAAATATTTGACTGACGACGAACTACGAGAAATTTTGGAGAATTGCGACGATGACGAATGGGCTGATGTTAGTGATGAAGACTCTGAAGATGCTGAGGACCATGTTTTGATAGATAACGATGTGAAAGATGTTCAAAATTACTCTGATTCAGACGTAAATGCTGCCTCATCTTCAGAAAATGTTGAAGATTCCGAGAACGAGCTTCTAAGTGAAACTCGAGAAAGGCTACTAGCAAATAATACTCGTAGCTACAATTCAAAAGCAGGAATGACTTGGACGTCTCAGCATCCTCCTGTCACACGAAGGAGAGCACATAATATTGCGACATTCTTAGAGGGATTACAAAATGAAAGGTTTTATCTTCTCAGTGTTTTTTATTTTATAACTGTCTATTTATTTTTCTAGTGAGACTATTACTTCAATCAAGGAAGCCTTCCAGCTGTTTTTTTCTGAGGGTATGATGAATGAAATTTGTTTGAACACAAATCTCAGAGGAAATGCCTTTGTCGAAAAATGGAACGAAAGAAATCCTGATCGGCAAAAAAATTGGAAGAATGTAACAATGAATGAATTACATGCTTCCATGGGCATACTTCTAGCAGCTGGCAGAAATCATGGTAGGGGACTGCATATCACTGAAATGTGGTATAAAGGGGAACTGTTTAGACAACCATTCCTTACTGCAGCAATGCCCCGTGATATATATATATATATAAGGATATATTTCAAATCATTAGATTCAACGATCCAACTACAAGAGCGGAACGAATTGAGAACACGAAAGATAAATTATAAGCCATAAGAACCTTATTCGATCAGATCACTCAAATTGTATTAGGCAATACTCTCCTGTTGCTAATATCACGGTTGTCGAAAGACTGTAACTTTTAGTAACATTCAGAGTCTACATGAAAAGTAAGCCAGGTCGTTACGGCATAAAAATATGGGTATGTGCAGACTCCAAAACAGGTTATATTTTAAACTCGTCAAGTATACACGGGAATGATAGACGGACAGAGAGGAAAAGACCAGGAAAAACGAGTCGTCTTAGATTTGGTAGGACCTTATTTTGGTACATGGCGCGGACTTACAACCGATAATTTTTTTACCTCCGTCCCTTTGGCTGAACATTTATTTATAAATAAGCTAACCTTTACAGAAACGATGAGATCAAATGAACGCGAGACTCCCAAAGAGTTTTTGGCGCATCCGTCACGAGAAGAATTTTTGTATCGTTTCGTATCATACGTACCTAGAAAAATAAAATCGTAATTCACAATTCAATGGAAATGGTGTGTCTGATGAGGAAACCAATTTCAAGCCCGAAATTATTCTCCATTATAAAAAGACCAAGGGAGCTGTTGATACTGGAGACAAAATGAAATGAAAATGACGAGTATAGTTGCGTACGTGCATGTAGACGATGGCCTTTACGAATTTTCATGGAAATGATCGACGTTGCTGCTCTGAATTCATATATTGTCTGGTAAAAAAAAAATCCTAAATGGAGAAAAAAAGATCGTAGCCGCAGAAGGTCTTTTTTACAAGAATTATCCATTCAGCTGGCGGAGAATAATGTGCAAGAAAGAAAAGTATATAATACAGGTCAAAACATTCTTATCAAATCAGCTATTGATATGTTTTCGAGGGAAACTGAAAAAAAACTTGCCAGGACCCAATCCAAATCAAGAACATGGAGAGATACAAGCGAATACAAGTAAGCGTTGTAATTTCTGTCCCAGAAAACGGGACAGAAAATCAAGTATCGTTTGCACCAATTGTGAAAAAATTCATTTATGTAATTCATAGGCAAATACGCAGGAAAGTGTTGTGCCCTGAATGTGGTGAAAAATAAACTTATAATAATAATTATAAACCATTCATATATCGTGCAATGTTTGTTATCTATGTTATGTTTGATTTTCAGAATATAATATTCTTTCAAAGTTAACCTAAATTTATTTAAATTAATTAAATTCTTGCTCATAAGTACGATTCTAAAGTGGGGTGGCACTCCTACCCCACGCCGGCGACTACGGAATTTCTATGGGTCCCGTCACGGAAAGATTGAAAAAAAAATGAAAAAAACAAAAACAAAAAACCCTATATGTAAAATATTAAACGATGGCAGAATATGAAGGAAAAAATGTTGTTTTGGTTGTTGATTTTTCCTTTTTTTTTCCTGGCGAACAAAGAGTTTTAACCTCCTCGTGGTGTTCACTGGACAACAATTCAATTGATTTTCAATTGAAATGGCTACTAAACACATCCAAACCTTTCCATTTTTTTATTTTTTCCAGATTTTTTATTTGAATTTTCAAAACAATTTTCATTTATATAGTCAACAATATTGTCCATGAAATAGTGTTTTGAAAAGAATTTGTATATTTATTATTATTTTTTGAGTGGAAACACGTAAGGTATCACACTGTGAGAAGTACTGTAAACTAAGGGTATCGTTAAGACTTGCTAACAACCCAAGCAGTTACCTATTGAGTTGAGTACGAGTGTTTTCCATTTGTTTTATAAACATAACCAAGGAAAATTATTGTACAATTATCTTTCCGTTTTTTTTGTAACACCTTTTTTGGTCATGGTGTTGGGATAATATTAAAGAAATCTGCGAGGAATAGCATTTATTGTGTCACAAGTTAGGGAAAATCATTTTTACTTTCCCAAATTACCAATTCATTATTCAAAATTGATAAAGCATATCACCTTTCCAGAACATCCAAATCAAGACATTCAATAACAAAAACCAGGCCGACAATCCAAAACATTTGTGGCACAGTTTTAGCGACCTAGAAATCCCAAATTAAAATATAACAACAAAGCAGAATTGCTGAATTGCTAACCTCGATCCAGTTGATACACAAAAAACAATTAGGTAAGCAAAGTAGGCTAGGGGAGAAAGTAGTTGTCAGGTCTTGGTGTGTGTCACAAGGGTTTTTTACAGTCGGTGAAGTGCCCTCCTCTACAAGATCAAAGCTGGAAGTGGAAGATGTTTCCAATTGTGTAAGGCCCTACTTTTATTGTACAAACTTGTTAAATTGTTCTTTTCATCATCCCGATATTCTGCACAGTGCCTTCTTGGTTATTTTATACATATATATTTCGCTGCCCATATTCAGAATCCCTCTTGACTATGTTAGGTTTGTGTTTTAGGTAAATAAAGTGTTCTCTTTTTTGTTATTCAACTATTACTATCTGTAGCTACCCCCTCGTCCACAACGAATTAACGGGATCCTCAATCCCAGATTCATGACATATGGTGGAGGCGCCTCGCTTTCGATTTCGGAGGTTTATTCTCCATAATAAATCTCTTGGAGTACCTCGAGCTAATTTTTTCCTCAAATGTCGAATTTTTGTATAATTATTCGTTGATTGACCACTTGGCACCAGATTATTCTAAGAAGTACTTAACTTTCAATAAGAATATTCATAATTATGACACACGTGGCAAAAATGACATTTATGTTCCCATCACTTCTCATTGTAGTACGATGAATTCATTGTAGTACGATGAATTCAAGGTTTCGTTGAGTTCAACAAATTGCCAGATTCTATAAAGGTATCTAATTCCCTGATCCAGTTCAAAGACAAACAGAAAGAATTTATCCAAAATAAGTGATTGTTCGTCTATGAATATTGATATTGAAACAATATAACAATTAATTATATATCAATTGTGAATTTGTTAACCTAGCTAAATCTACTATTAGTTTTTGTACATATATATATATATATATACATATATATATGTATATATATATATACATATACATATATATATATATCTATATACATATATACATATATATACATATATATATGTATATATATATATATATATATAATATATATATATATATATATTTTAAATTTTTTTTTTTTTTATATATATATATATATATATATATATATTGTAAGCATTCCATTCCATATGTCTGTATTATATTTGCCTGTCTATACATTGTAATATGCCTTCTTATATGAATATTAGGGTTCCTAATTAAATAAAGATATCTATCTATCTATACGATTTTTGATTTTATTGTTCTTCGATAAATATGGAAATTATGTACTATTGTGCAGTCGTTGTTATGTGATTATAATAAGTTCTGATATTTGTTGAGATGAAAAGATTTAAAGTTTCTCTTAGATTTTACACTTTTTTGCATTTATGATTACTTACATATAACGGAAGTCAAAATTCTTAGTTCATTTTAGAAAGAAAAACTTTTCCAAAGAAACACATATATGTCTTGAAAACATTGCCTAGCCATCAGTGGGAGGATAACTTTCTTGCAAATAGCCCTTCGAATAGGCATATGCTTTGTGAAAATGCGAAAAGTAAAATTGTCAGTTTGAGAATACGGAAGATATGGTGTAGTAGTGGTTCCAAATGGTGATTTTACACAATTCCGTTTATTTTCTCAGAATGGTTCTTCCGAATTATGAAGTGATGATGTGTTGAATGCATAAAATATAATGAGAGATTATTAAACATATAATGAAAAGTAGATGAAAAGTACCCTGATGAACTGACATACGCTTCATATTAGCCTTATTGTTGATTTTTGTATTTAAATAGTGTGTTTCGAGTGAATGACTCGAGAAGACTTGAACTGAAGGGAGGCTTGGAAGATGTGTTGAAAAAATGACATAAAAGCGTACCTTCAAGGATTTGAGGATACCTCGTGGAATAGCGAGGAGTGATCATATGTGTATATGAACTGGAGGGAGGCTTGGAAGATGTGTTGAAAAAATGACATGAAAGCGTTCCTCTAAGAATTTGAGGATAACTCGTGGAATAGCGAGAAGTGATCATATGTACATGAACTGAAGGAGAGCTTGGGAGATGTGCCGGGATAATGACATGAAAGCTTGCCTTTAGGCAGATATTTTTGTATATTTTTGCAATGAGAAAGGTGATTATCGTGTATTATAATGTCAAGTTCATCCAGTTATGAATATCAACTGTTGAATCGTGTTTGTGGAAACATTGAACACACCACATCCATTTGAGTAAATTTTTGAAGAATTTTCAATATGGAATAAAAATATAGTAGTAAAATAAGCTTTAATAATATTTCCAAATACGGATAAATAATATTTCGAACCTCATTGTGGTAACTCGAGCTAGTATTCGTTTTTTTCCCCAAATTTTCAAATATGGTTCTAGTTTTAATAAAATTTTGTTGATAGCCAGATGATGAATGAATTCTAGTTTGAATATTTTTTTAAGGATTTGTTTTAGTATGAGTACATTGAGGGTAATTTATTTGGTGGATTATTGTGATTTTTGTTCAATTGATTAGATTACTGGATAGTTTCAAATTTGGCTTAATAAGTTGGCGATCATTCTTTGCATGAAAGCCATTGAAATATTTTTATTCAGTTCATGTAAAAGTAAGAAGAATTTTGAAGAACATTTTTCAAGACTTTTTAATATTTTGAAATTACACAATAGAGGAATTCTAGTAAGTTAGGCATATATTTTTTTTATGAGAAACGGTATTATAAGTATTTGGAGATTTCATTTTTCCGTGATTGAATATTATAATTTGAATACCTTTTGATTTCAGTAGGTACTTGATTGGGAGTTTTCCTTCATTTCAAAATGATTTGTTAAATCAACTTTATGGTTTCACTTTTCTGGAAGTTTTCTCAGGAAAAAATAAAATAAAAAATGAAAATAAACAAACAGTATGATATACTTGTTGAAATATATTTTCTCCAAGCAGTTATTAGTGTAAAAGATACGAACAATAATTTTCGAAAACCTTTTATTGGTGGTGTTTAATTTGTTATGATTTCACAATAGGACAATTGATTTTTTTTTCAACTGAGAATAAGTAGTCAAATAACTTTTTGTTATAATAAATTCTTTGGAATTAGTTCCGGAATAATGGCATAAATCTGATAGGCCCCATTCCGAAAGTAGGCTATTTTATACTAATATCACGAGAAATACTGTGAAAAAATATTTTTAATTTTTTTTCAATTTTTCAAATGTGGAAAGGACATACCTAATTTTGAAGATTGACTGTTCATTACGGGACAGACTCATAAAAAATTTTTTTGGAACATTTTTGAAAATTTCGAATATAATTTACCACATATGTTTTTTTTGTCTCAAAACAAATAATGGATAAAGATGTTTAAATTTTCGTGCGTGAATCAAAATTAAAACATTTGTTAGAAATTAGTGCTGAGTTTATTGAAACTGAAGTAATTAGAATATGATAACAATAATTTTAAACTTGCACATTCCAGGACAAAGCGTGAAGTGCACGCTACGTGAGATAAACGAGGAGAAACTTGACGATTTTTCCCGGGTATCTATAGGGTCATGTCTTTACGTTTACTAATATGTTTTTTTTTCTTTTTTATATAGAAGGAATGACGGGAACACTTTTCTTGCCAGGACCAGCATCCAAGGAACATATATATGTGTATATATGGGTATATGTGTGTATATATGGGTATATGTATATATATATATATATATATATATATATATATATATATATATATATATATATATATATATATATATAATATATTATAGAGAACATAATATAATATAAATGAAGGAGAAAGTAATGATAGAAGGAAACAGTGAATGTGAGAGAAAGTTGAATGAAAGGGTGTGAATTTCGTGATATGAAAGATATCATCAAAGATTTTTTTTTTGTGACTTTCTGAGAAGCAAGGGAGAGGGTAGTCACTTTCAAAAAATTGAATAAAAAATACCTTGGTGCGAATAAATGGTCCGAATGAGGAGGGGAATGTGGAAGAATGCTGACAAGGCTGAACATTCACCTCACTCAAAGTATTCTCGAGAGAAATCGAGAGGGGTATGGAAGAAAACTTCGAGTTAAAGTTGAATATCCGCCTTGATAATTTTTTTTATTTCGTTTGGATGTCAAGAAAAGATGTCAGTGCAAATGAATTAGGGTGAATGTGAGATTGGATGACCATAGAATGCAGAGAACTAAGGTATTTTTGAACCACACACGCTCAAAGCCATTGAGAAAATGGTTGTTCATTGGTATGAGTAATTAAAAAATAACACTCCCCTCGAAAATAATTCATTCTTTAGATGACGGTTCCCTTCCTACTAACATAATTTCCTTTTTCTGGTAAAAGAATTATTTGAGATAGTAATTCCTACTGTATGACAATCCGAATTTTTTATCAATAAGAAAATGTTGATGAATTGATAATATTACAAATTATAATTTTTTTTATTAAAATGTTAATTTGTGAAAAATGTTGAAAAAATTTACTTTAGGTATCAAAGGGGACCGAAATATTTTGTGAGATAAGATGTTCAATTTGAAGACAATGTATTTGAATATAGGCAGCAAAGATAATCAATAATACAGATATTCTGCAACAAATATTAATAGGTTTCTTTTTCTTTTTTGGATAGGATTAAATAATTATTGTTGTTGACACTCTGAAATAATTATTATATTTAACGACTAGTACATACCGTTCTTTCTTTTTCCGGTTATGGTACACACACAACCCAGGGAAATACCGCCCAAAACCACCAGAATCCAATGGAGAGGTCTCAGCCTGGCTTCAGGAGTACACAACCCGGACTCCAACAAGGAATGCTCAATGAAGTCACATAGAGTAGGGAGTCGAAGACTCAACTAAGGTATACAGCGCTGGAGGAACTGAGTAGGCTGGTAGCTGTTACCTGTGAAGAGTAAAGCTCATGAAAAAACCAACTAAACCGAGGAAAATAACATACCAGAAGATGTGCTGGGCCATGTGCAGATATAGTCCCCCACCCAGGAAATCGCTGATCTTGCACTTTCAAACGACTGCGTCGGAACTACGAAGCACTCAGTTTGTAATCCGCAAAATACAATGGATGCACGAACCGCACAGCAACAGCACGATATTGGGGGGAGGCTAACGTGTAGGGCCCCAAATGAAACGGCGAACCGAGCGAACATAATATAAGGTTTGGGGGACACGAGACACGATTACAATTCTTATTTTCCCTCGACTCGACGAGCATCACGCAAAACGGATGGCGCCACCAGTACGTCGACGAGGATTGTCCAAAAACGCAGTACCGTCAACAACCGCCACAGTCGCCACCGTCACCGCAGGCAGAGAGTTGCGGCAACAAGGTAGCAGTGATGACGTTCGGTCCCACTCCAAGCGGACTGCAGGAAGAGCCAGCCTGAGGACTCTCGACGACAGTTCCGGACTCCCGCCATGGTGTGTGTACCAGAGAAGATTTTTATTTTGTGTTTTTAATTAATTTTTATTAATGATTGTATTGTATCAATCGGTTAGGGTATTTGCATTGTAAAGTTTTGTAAGATATCTGTTCAAGTAGGTGGAATTTTCAAAGCTGGGGTCCAGCTTTTTTAGAGTAGAGGCATATGTCACAAGTTAGGGAAAATCATTTTTACTTTCCCAAATTACCAGTTCATTATTCAAAATTGATAAATCATATCACCTTTCCATAACATCCAAATCAAAACATTCAATAACAAAAACCAGGCCGACAATCCAAAACATTCGTGGCACAGTTTTAGCGACCTAGAAATCCCAAATTAAAATATAACAACAAAGCTGAATTGCTAACCTCGATCCAGTTGATACACAAAAAACAATTAGGTTTCGAGGTAAGCAAAGTAGGCTAGGGGAGGGAGTAGTTGTCAGGTCTTGGTGCGTGTCACAAGGGTTTTTTTCAGTCGGTGAAGTGCCCTCCTCTACAAGATCAAAGCTGGAAGTGGAAGATGTTTCCAATTGTGTAAGGCCCTACTTTTATTGTACAAACTTGTTAAATTGTTCTTTTGATCATCCCGATATTTTGCACAGTGCCTTCTTGGTTATTATATACATATATATTCCGCTGCCCATATTCAGAATCCCTCTTGACTATGTTAGGTTTGTGTTTTTGGTAAATAAAGTGTTTTTTTTGTTATTCAACTAATACTATCTGTAGCTACCCCCTCGTCCACAACGAATTAACGGGATCCTCGATCTCGGAGTTATGAGGTTTTTAAAGTAATGACTGATGGTTTGATCGGGGAGTCAACGTTGGGCTTTTGCCGTGCCCAAAAGGGCAATGGGGGCCGTTAGAGAGTTGAAAGGATAAGAAGCCCTATTATCCATCTGAAGATTATGGTTTCTGGAATTAGTCCACATTTATTTCTGTAAGTAAAAAATATCTACTCTATACATTTGAAATTCAAAACTAGGTACTAGAAGGGATTCATTGTTCCATTTTTCATTTATAATTCATTTAATTCTTGTAATCCTTTCAATAAATATTTTTCTATATTTTTTACGAAGTGTTTTCAATCATTAAAGGGTCAGAATCTACCTAGTTAGTCGTGAACAAACCCCAATTCACGACAAGTATATATATATATATATATATATATATATATATATATATATAACAATAAATAACTATATTACAATAAATAACTATAAGTTCATTCTACATCATTCTTTTCGTTTTGTTTGTGGAAGCGTCTCTATGGAAACCCTATATGTAGGGTGTACTCTCACTACAATCTGTTGTTATTTTCAGTTGAATATTTCGGATAGGTCCTACATGTTGTATAATTGTTTCTACAAGATTTTCGAGAACAGTTTTTTGAAACCTATCACATCTCTTTTATCAGGTGTAAGTTTTAATGTTTCGAATGCTCTTTTTTCCGCGGTGAATCGAAATATATTGAAATGATCATTGGGCAATCCAAAAATAATACACTTACCTCAATTTAAAGAGAATTTTTCCTTCTTTCAGCTGCCAAAACACTTAAGGTTAAACTTCATAAATAAAAATCTAGTGAGAAATCGTTTCAGCTATTTTTTTCGATAATAAAAAACGAAATGTTCTTTGATATTGATAGACAAATATATATGTATATTTGTATATATGTATATATATATATATATATATATATATATATATACAGATTCAACCCACGTTGTCGGACCATTACATTTATGAGACCAACACAGACCCACTAGAAATAGGGGAATCTGGGGCAAAACGGGGTACTGGGGCATAACGGAGTACCGCTATTTTTCGTGAATTCCGTTCTAATTAACCCTCCAAATCTCAGACGCATTATTCCCACTACCAATACCCTTCACTGCAATAGACGCAGCACGAATCGGGCGAACGTTAGTTTGACCTTGTCCGGCATAGTTATAAACGCCGTACGTTGTAAAACTGGATCATATATTTCCTTAAGGTACGTACATCTTTCGAAAAGTTATTGATGTTTTGTTCATGCTATATCGTTATTGCCTTTATATAGTCTACCTTATCAAACGCATGGCTTCAAAAACACTTTTACACTGATTTTTTTCTTCTTTTATTTGAGCACGTGTTTTTGGGGCAAAATGGGGTTTTGATGATGGGGCATAACGGGGTCCCGTTTTACCCCGTCCTTGGATTTATTATGTTTTCCTATTGGTTTCAGATGGTACGAAAATACGCAAGAAAGACAACTCGTCAAAATTGGTCTAAAGAGTCAATGAAAGAAGCGGTACAGGCGATTATTGAGGGTACCCTGGGTTATAAAAAAGCAGCGCAGCAATTTAAGGTGCCTCAAACCACATTAAAACGTTATGTTGCAAAAGCAAAAAGAGATGTGCGGTCAAAGTTTAACATAGTGCAATTAGGAAGCGCCAGAAATGTGTTTACCGAAGCTCAAGAGTTAGACATTGTGAAATATGTAAAAGACATGGAATCAAGATTATTCGGCTTTACAATGAGAGGGTTGAGAAAATTTGTTCATCAATTGGCGGTCGTAAACGGTGTTGCAAACAGGTTTAGTAAAGACACTTAGATGGCCGGTCCTGACTGGATGGAACATTTTCTTCGGAAACACCCTACCATAGCCCTAAGAAAACCAGAAGCCACATCAGGAGCTAGAGCAATGGGCTTCAATGAGGTTGCTGTGAATCAGTTCTTTGGTTTGCTTACAAGTATTATCGATAAGGATCAACTAACTGCAGAGAAGATTTTCAATTGTGATGAGACAGGTATCACTGTAAATCCAAAGGGACATTCGAGGATATTAGCACTTAAAGAAAAACGCCAAGTAGGAGTTCTCACTTCTGCAGAGAGGGGGGAAACCGTGACTGCTGAAATTTGTTGCTCAGCTTCGGGAAGTCATGTTCCTCCTTGCCTTATTTTTCCAGAAAAAGAAAACGCCCTGAATTTGAAATTGGGTTGCCACATGGTTCTATGGTTGGAACAAGTGATTCTGGTTGGGTGACTGGAGATATTTTTTTCAGATGGTTTGAAAAATTTTTTCAATTTTCCAGGGCTTCAAAAGATAACGCTGTACTTTCAATTTGTGATGGCCATACCAGTCATACAAAAAATCTTGACCTTATTAATTATGCCCGAGAAAATGGAGTGATTCTGCTTTGTTTACCACCGCATTGTTCGCACAAGTTGCAACCTCTGGACGTCGGCTTTATGAAACCTCTCAGCAACTACTACGAAAATGAAGTAAGAGTATGGCTACGAAGTAATCCCGGAAAAGTCGTAAACTTTGGCAACTTTCGACTCTTTTTGGCGCTGCCTATGTTAACGCAGCAACAATTAAAAATGCTATGAGTGCTTTCGAAACAACTGGAATTTGCCCACCAAATGAAAATGTTTTTGAAGAGAGTGACTTTTTACCAGCTTCTACGACAGATATCCCTTTTGACGATGGAGGCAATGAACAGAAATTCTTGGGAGAAAATGCCCATCAAAAAATCGACCAAAAATGGAGAGACAACTCCGCCTCCACGTGTGCCAATGAAAAACATCAACAATGATTCTTCGCCATTACCACAATGTTCGTGGATGCCTGATGCCTCTCCAACTCGTGAAAAAAAAACGAATATGGTAGTTCTACAAGAGCCAAATATATTTCCTCTTGCATCGCCGCAAGTTTTGCAGGCAATTCCTAAAGTAACTTCTGTTGCAAAACGCCTTCAGCGAAAACGAGGAAAAACAGCAAATTTTTACATCCACTCCTTACAAAATGGAATTGGAAATATCATATTCAAAAAAAAAATGAGAAAGCTAATGGTGTCAAAAGAAAAATAGGCAGTGTAGGGAAAAAGAAAAAAGCAGTTCCTAAATTAACAAAAAAAGCAGTATTGGGAAACAAAAATAATGAAGGTTCCTCAAGAGACGAAGACGATGCGATATGTCTTTATTGCAAAGAATTTTATAGTACTTCCACCGAAGGATGGATTTCATGTTGTCTTTGTCACGAATCGGCTCATAATTCCCGCGCCGGTATTGACAGCGATAACGATGAGACGTTCCGATGTGAATTTTGTTCCTAGCTAACTTCGTATATCATATATTATATATTATAACTAAGAGTTTTTATATTAATAAATTATTTTCGTTCACCTACACGTACCTCATATACTAAACCCATTTTACCCCAGATACAATTTCCATTTTGCCCCGTATACGGGGCAAAACGGGAAGAAGCCAGATTTAAAAAAAATATATATAAAAACTACGTAAAAATTTCAAGTTGGTTATTTAGTTGTTTGAAGTCTAAAGGTAATATATTCAAAATGGCACAGTTAAATTAATTCGTTTTATAAAAAAATCAGGCCCTTAAAGTTAGGTACCCCGTTTTGCCCTAGATTCCCCTACTCATGATTTCAACAAACATTTTGGTGTTCTACAGTTATTACAATCTCCAAAAATAACTGGAACTGAGAGGGGTAAAAAAAGTTAAAAATTTTATACTTGTGTAGTTTATGTCACGTTCACAAGCCCATTATATTTTACCGCGTTCTCGAACCATTAAATACAATTTCTGACATTCAATCCACGTTCAGACCCGGCAGTGTTGCCGCTTTTTTCGCAAGATATTATGATCAAATTGCGCAGAGAATGTTTTATTTTCACAACACAAACACGAGAGGAAAATTAACTAGCCAAACATTTTCATTAAATTTTGTTCACTTGACTTCTGTCTAATTCAGTCGCCAAATAAAGAATCTTAATTTTGGGATGTTCAATGATTTTTACAAGCTTTTATTTAGTTTCACTAGTTAGTTCGTTCGTTTGTTAGTTTGGTTCAAATCTTGCAGGTGAATTTTGACCGACCTAGCAGGTGTTCATAATTCCGGTGGCAATGCATTAAGGAATTTTTGTTAGAGAAAAAAACAAAATAGCGACTCCAAGATGGTGGACGATATTTGTAATTATGGTCCTATTTGATTCAAAATTGGGATGTGGGAGTTTTCGGGGTCGGAGATTATGAAATGATTGTCAAAATTCATGAGATGGCGGCTCCAATATGGCGGAAGAGTTTTGTGATTATGGTCCGATTCGATTCAAAATTGGTATGTGGGTGTTCTCGGGGTCGAAACCAATGAATTCATTCCGATTCGTTTCAAAATTGCTATGCGAGGATTTGAATAATATTCAGTGTCAAATTTTATGAAATCTATGAATTCAAGATAGCGACTTCGGAATGGTGAAAGAGATTTGTGATTATGGTCAGATTCTATTCAAAATTGATGTGTGGGAGTTTTTGGTGTCAGAGATCATGATTTCTTTCAGCTCAAAACTTACAGGGAAGAGACCTTGTAATAACGATGTTCTATCAGGAATGAACAGTTTGTTTTGTTTGTGATCGTTGGCTATTTACCGAGTTGAGGCATTGCCTTTTCACTCTTTCATCTCAGTATTATATCTGAATTCCTTAAGGGTTCTTTGTTAGTTAAGTGTAAAATACTCAGCTAAGGCGTGAATGATTTTGTTGTTTTCTTCATTCAATGGAATGTTTTGATGTTAAGATTTATCTTATGAAAATACTTTAATGATCGTTTTTAGAAGTTTTCAATTCCAGTGGTTCTGGCCTAAAGTAGCGATAGTTTTGGCCGTTTATATTTAGTGGGGTTGTCTCTAGTGTAGTTAACAGATTCCCTAACTGATGAGTTTTCGTGGGTTTCGGCTTTACCGAAAAACTCAATATTGCGCTCACGAATGAGGTCTTTGATCTTTGTGAGATTAAGGTCTGATAGGATGTTATTGCTTCGCACATACCACGGAGCATTTGTGATCATCCGCATAACTTTCCTCTGCGCCCGTTCCAGGATCAGCATGTTCGAGTTTGAAATTTGCCCCCACACTGCGGAGGCATAGGTAATGACGGGTCTGATGACTGTTTTATAAAAAAACGTTTTGGTTTTCAAATTAAGTTTACCTTTCCTGTTCAGAAATAGGTATAGTGCTACTATTCTGTGTGTGACTTTGTTTTTTATTTCAGTCACATGTTTATTTCAGGTTAATCTGCGGTCTCAAGTATGTCCCAAATACTTGGCGTTTGTTGCCCATTCGATGCCATGGTTTGCTATGTTAATTTTAGCAGTTGGGTCTCTCAGGAATCTGCCCAAGGGGATGGCATGTGTTTTGTTAGGGTTTATAGCGATCTTCCAGTCGAGAAACCAACTTTCTAGATAATTACCCGCGTCTTGGAGTTATCTTACAGCATGATTTTTATTGCGAGAGTAGGCTAGGATTGCCGTATCGTCGGCAAATAGGGAAATTTTTGGATTTATTGACTTTGGGATATCACTAGTGAATATATTATATAAGGTTGGCGACAGTACTGCGCCCTGGGGGACTCCAGCAATTATCTCTTTGGATGTTGATGGCAAATTTCCAACGCGGACTTGGAAGGTTCTTTTTTCTAAGAAGGAAGCGATTATTTCAATTGAACCCAATGGAAGGTGGAACTCATTAAGTTTATATAAAAGGCCTTCGTGCCAGACACGGTCGAATGCCTTTGCGACGTCTAGAAATAAGGCATGAACGAATTGTTTTTTGTTTAATTCTGAGATGGCATTTTCGAACAGTTTCGGGGCCTGCAACTCTGTCGAGTGGAATTCCCTGAATCCAAATTGGAAATCCGATATTAAATTTAGGTCCTCTATTTCTTCCTGCAATCTTTGCAGAATGACTCTTTCTGCTATTTTTCCGACGCTGCATAAAAGACTTATGGGTTGATGGTTTTGGGGAAATGTTGGATCTTGGTCAGTTTTAGGGATCATGATGGTGATGGTATGTCTCCATCTTTTGGGGAAGTATCTTAAGCGGATTGCGTTATTGATTAGGTTTTTTAGAGAAGTTATTTGTGTTTCAGGTAAATTTTTCAAGATCTCATTTGAAATTTTATCTAGTCCTGGGGCTTTTTTTTCAGTCTTTTTATGAGACCTTCCATCTCGTCAAAAGAGGCAGGACATACTACGTCATCATCATGCTCCCTCAAGCGGCTTTTGATGTTATTTTCGATCATTAATTCTCTATTCATATCATCATTTGGATGAGTGTTTACCCGGAACTGTCGCTCCATGGTATCAGCGAAGGCTTCGGCTTTATCAGCGTCGCTATATTTTAGACCGTTTGGTCCACGAATGGAGGTAAATTTACTTTTTTGTTTTTGAGTTTTCTCACTAGCTTCCAAGTTTCATTCGGATCATTAGGGTTGATTTCTTCGAGGGTTTTTTCCCATCTATCGTTCTTGAACATTTTAATTGCATTTTCAACCCTTTGGTTTGAGCTATTATAAAAGAATTTATCATTATCAGCTAGTGACGCTTGGTAGCGTCTTCTAGCTCTGTTTTTTCCTAATTAGGAGCTTAACGTTTGGCGGTAAGGTATTATAGTTCGGAGAGGGTTTTTTATGTTGATAGAGCAATCGTGAAAGTTTTTAGTAATTGTTTCTTCAAATTTTTTGAGAACATTATCTAGTTCGTCCGGCGATTCTATCAATTCGGGGGCTCAGTACTCGTTTGTTAAACGGAGTTTAGAATTTTCCCAATCTGTTGTTCCATAATAGCTATCTACTTGGGCAGACTGTCCTTGGCCTAAGGTTATAGAGACCGTATTATGGTCCGAGCTTAGTTTGCTGATGCTTTCTGAATTAATTAAGTAATATTTTTATATAGTACTATGTCTAATATGTCTGGTCTGTTTGCTCCGTAATGGGTTGGATGATCAGGTGCTTCAATTATGTAGTTTGAGTTATCGCAATGTCTGCGCAGTCTGAGGCCGTTTGGGTTTGTTAACCTGCTCCACGAAACGTGCTCTGCATTAAAATCGTCCGCTAAAATTGTTGGCGTGTTAACTACACCCATTAGGCTATCTAGAGCGTCTTCAGATAGTATGCTTGTTGGGGGTTGTAAACTGACAATTGTCGAAGACGACCTTTCTCGGTATTGACCTCAACGCCTTTTGCCTCCGTGTTATTTGATTTATTTGAATCTAAGTCGGCTTGGACTACGGAAAGGTTTCGTTTTACCCTAATAGCAACTCCGCCTCCCCACCTTCAAAGTCCATCTTTCCTGAATATTTTATAATTTAGGATGCCAACGTGGTCGTTTTCGAGGTGCGTTTCTTGTAGGAACACTATATCTATATTATGATCAGTTAAAAAGTCGATAGGCTCATTCTTCTTCGATATAAGCCCGTTGGCATTCCAGGTCACCATGTTCGGAAAGTCCGGAGTAATTGTGTTTAGGCTAATAAATTGTTTTAGCCCTGGGCGTCGCTTCAGCAAGTTGGTCAGCTCTTCAAGATCTTTTATTAAATCGGACTCTCCATTTGGATTTGAGTTTTTAGCAGCACTAGCATAGGTTGTGGAACCGGCACCCACGGTACGTTTTTCGCGATTTTGGTTTTGATCATCGTTATTATTATTTCTATTGCTTGTTTTCCTTTGTAGTTTGGGGAACCAAGTGCACCCTCTGTAGTTGGCCGTGTTACAGCACTTTGCTGGTGTGTTTTTTGGTTTCCTACATTCATTTGTAAGATGAGAATTACCAAATTCAACACACATTGGCTGTGCGAAGCATTCATTTTGCGCATGCCCAAATTTTTGGCATCTACAGTATGAGAAAGTATTTATCTTGGGTATGGTGGTTTCATGAGAGCGTAAAGAATAGCTTGCTATATGTTGAGAGAGCATTACAATTTCTCCTCGACTCGCTCGAGGAAGGGATATCGACGTCACGATAAGAAATGAGTCGATTCGCTGTGCGCTGTGTAGCATTGCCACGTGGTCAGTTAATGTGTCGGGTGGGGTAACAGGAGGGGCGTACATCAGTGCGTCTCTCTTGTTTATGTGGTATTATCATAGCATTGAGTTCCTTGTTGCTCATGTAGATTTCTGTCCGTACCCCAGATAAATGTTTTCCGATACTGTATTATAGCACTGGGCCACGGATGTTCGTGGTTTTTGGGATTCCGCTCTGACAGTTATGTCTAAGATTTCTCTAACGTCATAAATTGACTTATTTTCTCTACTACTTAGTACAAGAACCATGGGCATATGTGTTTTATCGTATTTTTTCATACGCGAGACTGAAGTTATGTCGAAGCCTTGGTCTTCTAAATCTTTTTTAATGTCCTTCTCGTCAAATTCAGTGGGAACGCCCCTGAATACGACTCTAAGAAGTTTGTCCTCTGGTAACGTGAAAGTATGGTACGGGACATATTTGCGAGTAAGAATGTCTTGAATCTTTTTGTAGTCATTAGGGGAAGCGGGTTGGATTTTTAATCCGTCATTTACATTTTGGACTTTGTGTAACCGATTTTTGGTACACATTTGTCCATATTGTCTTTCAGTGGTATACATTTGGATTTATCGCGTAAGATGATAGGCGTGACTTTCATCTTTTTTTGGGTTTCATTTTTAATTTCACCTTCGCTTCCGCTAACCGAAGGCGAAGATTCGGAATCATCACTTTTTCCCATAGTTTTCCCATCTCTTTTTGATCTGACAATAAGAATGAACAGATCAAGGCGACCTAACTTAAAAGCAAAAAATTCAATATTTAATAAAAAACTTTTTATAGACAAGCTTTCATGTGAGCCATGTAATAAAACGTATAAAATAAGTTTAAGTCATCGCTGACAATAATTTGATTACTTTTTGTTGAAATATTTAGTTTGTAATGAAATTAATACTTTGACGAATTGTTACTTACCAACCAATCATTGCCCAATGGAATTAATTGGTACCTACTTTTATGAATATTTGTGAACATTATATACTCTGAGAAGTTCTTACTTACCAACCAATCACTGCCCAAATGAATTATTTGGTACCTATTTTCATGACATGCTTTTTGAAACCAAATAATGAAAAAAAAAATCAAATCATTGTCAGCGATGACTCAAACTTATTTTATACGTTTTAGTACACGGCCTCAATGAAAGCTTGTCTTCAGAAAAGTTTTTCATCAGTTATTATCAACTTAGATCTTCTGTGTGTCAGTTTAATTGTATTCATCTTAATTTTTTCAACTTATATGGAATGAAATTTGTGAATTCAAATGGTTTGCATAACATTACACTTCAACAAGAAGAGAAGTGTCACTACTAATCTCTTTCCGTTTGTGCAAGATATTTTCCTCCATGGAACATGGAGTGTCAATGTGTGCAGTGTACACCGACTTTTCCAAGGAATTCGATAAAGTACATCATCCAACTCTGGTGACGAAACTTGGAAATATTGGTGTATATGGCAATGTATTGAGGCTTTTCAACTCTATACACATACCAATATATCGCCTTGAATAACTCTCAATCGCATGAAACAGTAATTACCCTAGGTGTACCACATGGATCACACCTAGGTCCCTTACTACTCAGTATTTTTCTAAGTATCATATAAAAATGTTTAATTGCATCTAAAATATCATCATACGTGGATGATTAAAAAAATCATGGGGGAAGACAACATGGACTACACAGATCTTCAGAATGATCTAAATCGTTTTTCAAAATACTTCACAACCAATAGGCTTGTTCTCAATATACATAAATGTTCCCAAATTCTCTTATCGAAGTGTTCAACTCCTTTGACAACAAATCTTTATATAAATAACAGATACTATAATCCGAAGATGAAGTAAAGGACCTAGGGATCATCCTGGATGAAAAAAATCCGTTAAGAAGCCATGTTGAGGTTATCGTTAGGAAGGCATTGAAAGCTGTCGGCTTCATCCTGAGAAATACCAAATAATTTCAACGTCATCTCTATGTTGTAACAATGTATATATAACTCTATGGTAATACCTATATTGGAATCTAATTGAATTATATGGAACCCTGTTTATGACAAATACATCTCACGTATCTACTATGTCCAGAAAAAAATTGTCAAAGATCTAAACTACATTTTCGCCATCGGCATTTCGAATGTTATGATGAGAACCTCAGATTTAACATGCTTGGACGATTATTTATCCGGAGGAAATTTTCCGATACACTTTTAGTTTACGCTAACCAATTCAATTCATTGCAGTCCCTACATAACGGGAAATAGACTAATTGTCCACATGAAAACTTCCAATAGCAATTACTACAATAACTCTCTTCTGATGAGATCGATGAATTCTTTTAATTTCGTATATAATACTTGGATATTTTTACTGTCCTACCAATATGTTCAAAAAGCACCTCAAAACTCTTCTGCGTTCAATTTATAATTTTATATTAGAATAGATCAGGAAATTGTTTTCGATATGTTTTATGGTAAAATACTTCATTACTACCTTCACTCCTCTTCTTACGTATACGTTTTAGTCACAGGATTTTTCTGGGATTCATTTTTAACCGACGAAAAACAAGGAGGAGGTACTCTAGTCGACGCGTATATATTTTTTTTTATGTATGACCACTCATAACTTTTTGCACAGTAGTCCGATTTCGATGACTCTTATTTTGATGGACAGGGTATACTTCAAAGTTAGTTTCAGTTGGATTTGGAAAAAAAATCCACTCCCTAGGGTAGGAAAATGAAGAATAATTGTTGGTTCACCAACTGAATTTCTACTTCTCAACCGATTCTACCACGCATAACTTTGTACTGGGATATCCGATTTAGATGATTATTTTTTATAGTATAGGGTATGCTTGTGAGTTGATCCCATATGAATTTGAAATAACACTTCTGAGGGTAGAAAAATAAGGGATGATTTATTGATTCTACACCTGTGAACCGATTCTGTTGAAACTCAGTACATATTATGTTGTTATGATGACACTACAACAAAATGGGGCCCTTGGATCCATAAGGTTCACAGCAGCTACTTCGTGTTTGGGGTAATATGTACATATATAATGACATGTCCTGACTCACTGATTGACTGATATACGATCAACGCCCAGATCAAACCGCTGGACCTGAGAGCTGAAATTTTGACAGCATATTTTTTTGATATTTCATCCCTAGAGAGGTGAAAAGGAGGGTGAGAAGGGGGGTGAAAGTGGAAGTGAAGTTGGTTTTGAAATTAAAGTAATGGAAATTAGTATTTGGGCCCTTCTTCGCAATGGACTAGTTTAATGATGTTGAATAATGTTATATTTGACGCGACCAAATGAAAATATAGATCAGATCTAATAAATCAGTGGAATTTTCTTGATAATCCATCAATAATTGACTGAGAAAAGATTATTTAAGTTTACGTATTTTAGCGCGGAACGTCTGTGGTCTCCAACTCGCCTGTGACGTCACGCCTCACGTCCGATATCGCTACACCACAAATTACTTATTAGTTCCTTAGCCGCGCCAAGACTCTCGCGCCGTTTGTAGTTATTGAAATGCAGTTAATTGCTTGTTATCTATAAGTAGTGTAGTTTTTATGTCACCAAAATGGAAGGCCTCGTGAAAGGACGAAGTGATAATTTGCCTTAAATAGATATATACACAGTGATGGAGTTTTTTTCCTCAAATCCGTCTTATGTTAGTGATGAAATAAAAGGAGTTAAACTTTTTAAGTGAGTATCTACTTTTGAGTTTGTTTCATCAGCCACACGGTTCAGCTCATAACGATGATTTATTTAACCCGGGAGGACTCGCACTGTTAGATGGAATCTAATATTTCCAGTTGCACTACAGACTTTTTTCATCTCTTGTCCAATTGATTTCATATTTTGGGAATGCCTTCTGTAGAATTCCTTAACCAGTTCATGCTTGTTGGGGCGTGAGTGGGGGGTTGTGATGGCTCTAAATGAATTAGAGTTGGTATTAATCTAGCGCGCGAGCGATCGAGTCGGTGGAGTGTGTTAGGAAAAATCTATCGACGCGAGTGATAACATATGTGCTTTTCTCCATATTGTTGATAATTTTTTATTGCATCAAATTAGCAGGTAACTTTTTTATTGTTCTTTGCTTTTTCCTTCATTAATTTGAGCCTTCCTACAGAAAAAAATGGATTCTAAAACTGAGCAACAGTTGTTGAAATGGTTTGAAGAGATTTCAGATCATGAATGTGACGGAGCCATTGAGTCAGATTCTGACATTGAAGATGCCCCTTCTGAGCATAGTGTTCATGCAACTGACACTGAGCAATCTGACGATGGTGAAGAAACGGCATTATCCCCCAGAGATAAGCAAGTACTAATGTCACCTCGGTGGATAGGGAAAGATGGCACTACATGGCTAAAACATAAACCAGACATTCCTCCCACAAAAATACGTGCACAAAACATCATATCTGAACTTCCTGGTGTGGAGGCTGCAGGAAAAAACGCCAAAGAAGTTTTGGATTGTTGGAAACTATTTTTCCCCGATGGCCTTATTGCAGAAATTGTAATCCATACCAACCAAAAATTAGATAAAATACGATCATCTTATAAACAGCCAAGGGATTGTTAATCAACAGATTTTGAAGAAATATCTGCGTTTATAGGACTGTGGTACATGGCCGGCATGAAAAAGGCTCAGCACGTAAACACAGCTGAGCTATGGTCCAAAGATGGAACAACACCGGATTTCTTTGCCGCTGTAATGTCCAAAAGACGTTTTCACTTGTTGGTGCAAGCGATAAGATTTGATAATATGGATACAAGGTATGAAAGATCAAAGACAGATAATCTGGCACCAATAAGATCAGTGTTTGACCAATTTGTTCAACGTTGTTCTTCCTATTACACGGTAGGGAGTATGTCACCATTGACGAAATGCTGGAGGCTTCAAGGGATGTTGCTGCTTCCGACAGTATATTGCCAACAAGCCCGCAAAATATGGGATCAAAATATATGCCCTTGTCGACTCCAGGACTTTCTATGTCAATAACATGGAAATTTATGCTGGGAAACAGCCAGTCGGTGCTTACCAAGTACCTAATTATGCTGCAAGTGTAGTCAAACGTCTTATCAAAACCATTGACAAATCGAGACGAAACGTTACAGCAGATAACTATTTCACGTCAGTTAAACTTGCTAATGATCTGTTCACTGATAACAAGTTAACACTTGTGGGCACATTACGGAAAAACAAGCGAGAAATTCCACCTCGGCTCATTGACGTAAAAGATCGTCCTATACAGAGTAGTATGTTTGCTTTTGGAGTTTCTCCCAACCGTTG
Organism: Gonioctena quinquepunctata; assembly: GCA_018342105.1. NCBI lineage: Eukaryota > Metazoa > Arthropoda > Insecta > Coleoptera > Chrysomelidae > Gonioctena > Gonioctena quinquepunctata. Next base: position 58,670 of record JAFIRS010003963.1, on the reverse strand, counting down.
TTTACTAGTTTCATTTGTTCCAAAGAATAACAAAAATGTGCTAATGCTTTCCACTCTACATTATGTTGACTCAATTGACGCCGAATCCGAGGAAAATAAACCAGGAGTAATTACGCTTTACAACCTCACGAAAGGAGGAGTTGATGTCGTTGACAGAATGAAAGCCGAATATTCTGTAACCCGAGTGTCCAATCGTTGGCCATTGACTATATTCTGCAGCTTGTTGAATATTGCCACAGTCAATTCACAAATTATTTACAAAACAAACAGTGGTATCATATCAACACGATGAAAAATCATTAATTCATTATCAAAGCAACTTACACGACCTCTTCTTGTACAGCGAGCTTCAATTACAACTTAACCATTCAATCTTCGACAAAGAATTGAATCTATTGCAAATATAGAACCACATAATAACCGAAACCTTCAACATCTCAAAATTCTGAAGGTAAACCAAGATGTGGTTTCTGTGCAGTTAGAAATAATAGATTTACCCAACATAAATGCCACATATGCCAAACTCCAATCTGTAAAGAACACACAACTAGAACAACTTTCATTTGTTATAAATGTGTAGATAACAACGAAAGTGATGAGTAAATTTAAATAATTATGTATTTTTATGTGTTTAGTTTTTAGAATTTAGAATAAATCAACTAGAACCAATATTAAATAGTTTTTATCATGAAAAGTCCGTGTTAGAAGATATATATACGCGCGAGCTCGCGTTAGAAAAAATCTATACGCGCGAGCTGGCGTGAGAAAAGATCTATAGGCGCGAGTTCTCACGTCGTAAAATAGTACGCGAGTTCTCCCGGGTTAAAGTCAAGTATAAATTAATTTCCTTCCATTGCAGACAGGTATAAAGTTATTCAGACATAAAAAAAAATAAAAGGTGGTTTTGCAAGACATCATTACCTTCTGTGGATATAAGTCGGAATGATCAAGGTGGTGCTGAGGACACAGAATGGAATAAAACTAAGGTATATTATTACAAGCTTTCATTTTTTACCTTCACATTTGTATGTACGTATGTTTAGTTCAAATCTTGTTTCAAATCTTCTAGTTGTCCGATTAACGTGAAATTTGGCAGGAGTTCATAATTCCAGTGACAATGCATTATGGAATTTTTGTTGAAGAAAAAAAATGAATATCGACTCTACGATGGCGGATGAGATTTGTGTTTATGGTCTGATTCTATTCAAAATTGGTATGTGGGGGTTTTTGGGTCGGAGGTTATGAGTTTGTTATCAAATTCATCAAATCAAAATGGCGGATACAAGATGGCGGACAATTTCGGGGATTATGGTCAGATTCTATTCAAAATTGGTATGTGGGGTTTTCGAGGTCAGATAGGTATTCTGATTTTTTATCAAAATTCATAAATTCAAGATGCCGGACGAGTTTTGTAATTATGGTTCGATGCTATTCAAAATTGGTATGTGAGGGTTTTTGAGGTCGGAGATGATGAATTTATTGTCAAAATTCATAAAATCAGAATGGCGGACGATCTCTGTGATTATGGTCTGATTCTATTCAATATTGGTATCTCTAAAATGGCGGGCGAGTTTTGTGATTATGGTCCGATTCTATTCAAAATTGGTATGTGGGGGTTTCGAGGTCAGAGTTTATGCATTTTTTGTGAAAATTCATAAATTCAAGATGGCGGACGACTTTTGTAATTATGGTTCGATGCCATTCAAAATTGGTATGTGGGGTTTTTGAGATTGGAGTTGATGTATTCATTGTCAAAATTCATGAAATCAGAATGGCGGACGATCTCTGTGATTATGGTCTGATTCTATTCAATATTGGTATCTCTAAGATGGCGGGCGAGTTTTGTAATTATGGTCCGATTCGATTCAAAATTGGAATGTGCAGGTTTTCAGGGTCGAAAATTATGATCTTCTTGTCAAAATTCATAAAATCAAATAATGGCAGCTCCAAAATGGCGAACGATTGTGATTATGGTCCGATTTCATTCAAATTGGTTTGTGGGGTTTTCAGGTCGGAGATTATGAAGTTTCGTCAAAATTCATGAATTCAAGATGGCGGTTCTTAGACGGCGGTCGAGTTATGTGATTATGGTTCGATGCTATTCAAAATTGATATGTGGTGGTTTCGAGGTCGAAGATGATGAATCTATTGTCAAAATCCATAAAATTAAAATTGCGGACGATCTCTGTGATTATGGTCTGATTCTATACAAAACTGGTATTTGGAGTTTCCATGGTCGAAGATTATGATTTTTCTGTCAAAATTCATTGAATCAAAATGGCGGCTCCGAAATGATGGACGATTTCTGTGATTATAGTCCGATTCTATTCAAGATTGGTAGGTGGGGTTTTCGAAGTCGGAGATTATTGTCACAAGTTAGGGAAAATCATTTTACTTTCCCAAAATTCCAGTTAATTATTCAAAATTGATAAATCATATCACCTTCCCAAAACATCCAATCAAAACATTAAACAAGAGAACCAAGTCGACAACAATCCAAAACATTGGTGTCACACTTAAGCGACCTAGAAATCCCAAATTAAATTATAACAAAGCAGAATTGCTAACCTCGATCCAATTGATGGATAAAAAACAATAAGGTCAAACGAAGGCATTTAAATACATTCGAAAAAAAATAATTTCAGGACATTTTTTATAAATTGTTTATAGACAAACTGATTGGTTGAAAAAAATTGAAAATTTTTTGTTGCCATTCTGTTTTCTAGAGAATATAATTATTTTACAAAAAAAAATTGTTTCATAAAAAAAATTCTTTTTTCCATTATTTAAATAATTGGTGAAGCATTTTTATCTTTAAAAAGTGGCATTTCCCAATAGAATAGCAAAAAATAAAAAAAATTTTAAAAATTTGATTGTTTAAAAGTTGTCAATTTGTTATAAACAAATTCCAAATCTCATTATATTTTTTTTCTGAAACCACTGAAAATTACAAAAACAACCATATGCAACTAAGTGTCAAGAATTATTTTAAATATTTTTTATAGATTTTTCTGAAATTACGGTATATAATTTTTTATAAAAATAGTTGAAAAACCAGATAATGAATAATTTTACAAAAAACTGTATATCTCGAATCAAATGAGCTATAACTCATATTTCCTGGAGACTTGGAACTTTTTTTCGCAGGAAACTCACTTCTCGACTGGACACTAATAATACAATAATTCAGGATTGGCATCTTAGGTTTCTTCTATCGAGTTTTTGAGTCCCGTCATACAAGATGATTTTTTTCATCGTTTTCGCTTGAATTATCAATTACTCGAGATTCTTCTGTAGATGTGGACTGAAACTGAGAAGAAGTACTTGTATTTTCAGATATACTTGTATCCATTAATGATTCTTCCACATTTTCGACTTTAGATTGTCTTCGAGAAGGTACAGCTTCCTCACTTTCTGTTGTATTTTTTGTGTTTTCCTGTATCAACTGAGGAATGCAAATTTCTACTTCGTTTTCACTCTCAGATGATTTTCCTACTTCTGTCTATTCAAGTTGTGAAAAAAATGTATTTGCATTGCAAACATTTAAAAATAAATGAGGTACAATGCCACTTTTGATACGTGGAGCCTTTCGAGTTCTTTTATAAAATGAAAAATCTATTGAATCTTCTTTCAATTAAAACAAGACTATCAATAATATGTTCACTTAACAAATTATAGTACTTACATTAAAATGATCTTCACAACAGTTTTCACAACTTGAAGTCCTACTGCCTGAAACAAAAATAAATGATTTATTAGGTGCACTCTCTGAGGAAAGTGGGTACAAAACACGTTTTCTTCATAACTACTGATAAATCCTGTAAATAATTGATGAAGATAAATATCACCCAAAATTATGATTTATGTTTTTCGTGCCTACCCTGAATTGATGAAAAATATGAATCGTAAATAACTTAAGAACAATTCAAACAAGTACTCTTTACAAGCCACAAAGTGAAAACAAAAAAATGGGTTATATTGACAAATAACACTTATAAAAGTAGAGGCAACAATGAACACATATATGTTGTTCTTCTTCTAGCCTACTAGGCGCTGTTGCCAATTTGTGAACCAGAAACAAAGCTATTTAAAACCCCATATTTGAAAAATTAATTCAGATACTTTCTGCAGCGAATTTGGAAAATTTATGAATTAATCTCATAATCATTAGGATTAAACTTGCATTTGCTGTAGTAACCCAAATTGAGGAGAATTTCCCATTGATATTGGACGACAATAACCTGTTATCTGCTTTGTTTATATTGGAGAATTCAACATTTTTTTACCAATTTCACGAAAATAACTCAATAATTTTGCATACAGTCAACATAGTATCGGAAAAATTAATCACATTCTATACGGAACCAATCAATTTTCAGCCAAATAATAGTAGGAAAACTGAAAATGAATCATGTTCATCCCCAGAGACCCAATAAAAATGTGTGCTGACAAAAGAAAATAAACATTCAGGTTCAAGATTTTTTACAGAAATGACATTATTATCCAATTTTCAGCAATTCCTGTTAATCCTACACAACTGAAGTAGTTCCACTCAATTCCACTAAGACCAGATGAGTTGAAGTAGTTATTCAATTATTTTGGCTCCAGTTGGATGTAATCCATACAGTTAAACTTTGTTCGCTCTAATCGACATCTGCACCGAGTAGTCAGGATATAATCTATTGTTCCTATTTCGTCCTGACGGGGAAGCAGCATTCTACTGTTTCTGCATAGTTGATTGTGTGATGCTTTTACAGTTGGCTACATTTTGTTAGCGGTATACTGTTATCACGGCCTTGTATTGGGAATTCAAAATTAGATGCCAGCGCCAGAGTGGCAAAAATTCAAACCAGACATACCTACATTGTTTGTCTGTTTTCTCAGAGGTTATACACTTGTGTTCGGAGTTTTTATGAAAGTATTTCCATTTGGTATAATTTTCCAGTTTTTTTGTGTAGTGTTATTCATTTCAAGACTCTAGTGAAGTGATTTATTTAAATCTTAAGACAATATCATTTGCAAAAACTCTCTTTGAAGGAGACAAAGTATGCTCTGAATTGCTTGCAAAAAAAAAATCTTTTTCGAAGTTTCTGGACAGTGAAGTCATCGGGAATTATTATGAATTATTTTGAAGAAATGTTATACATTTTTATTTGTGAATGTTCGAATTAAAAATAAAACTAACGAAAACAGTTTTGTCTATTTCATTTAAAACAAACGAGATGATGTGAAAATGTGTCCTTATCACCTAGATTCACATATATAGTCACTTTTTTCCATACTGTATGAATTATCTTCGGTATGTCTTTCTTCTCTTCTTAAGTCTCTTTTTTTTCTCAACTCTCTTCGAAGGTTCTCTTTTTCACTTTTTTTCTTGGCCATACACAATACAGGAACATTTTGGGAGGGAACTGTATCCTTCTTCAAGATCCCAAGAGTCCGTCGTCTGTCTATAGACTCACTCAATCCTAGATTAGTCTGCACCAGTAGGTTACATTCATTTTCTCACGTAAAATGATTAAAACTCATTCCAGTTAAACGGGATCGTTTTGTCCAAGAGTCACAACACATGATTTGAACTAGAATCACAAATGTTTTCACTCGAGGGCGTACAATAGTCAACAGAATATTCACCAGGTAAATCAGAATTTCATTGAATATCAACAATCACAAGAGATTCGACAAGTTTTAAGTGTACAATAGCTAAAATCATATAACATTAATGTTTCGAAAAGTAAACAATGTGTCCTTATCACCTAGATATACAAATATAGTCCCTCTTTTTCCATACTGTATGAATGATTTTCGGTATGTTGAATAATATCTCTCTTTTCTCTTCTTAACTCTCTTTTCTTTCCTCACAACTCTCTTTAAAGGTTCTCTTTTTCTCTTTTATCTTGGCTACAGACGATACAGGAGGATTTTGGGAAGGGACTGGTTTCTTCTTCGAGAGCCCATCTTCTGTCTATAAACTCGCTCAATCCTAGATTAGTCTGCACCAGAACGTTACGTTCATTTTCTCATGGAAAATGATGAAAACTTATTCCAGTACAACGGGATCGTATTGCCCAAGAGTCAAATTGAGGTACACAACAATAATGATTTGAACTTGAATCATTTTTCTACTCGAGGACAAACAATAGTCAACAGGCAAACAAGAATTTCATTAAATGTCAAAAATAACAAGAGATTCGACAAGTTTTAGGTATACCATGGCTAAGATCATACTATAAACATTAATGTTTGGAAAAGTAACACAGACCACATACCCCTAGACACATCACCTAGGTTACTTCACCTTGAACCATTTTTTTAGTACCGATACGAATCTTAAGAGGTCTCTGTGTTCTGAAGATTTGTTCTTCGTGTTCTATGCAACGGACCACAAGGGATGTAGTCTGTGTTCTATGTCGTAGGTCATATGTCAAATTTTATATTTTTGACAATAGATAGTGACAATTGCTGTGATTCCCGAAATTTACACTTTATAACTCTGTAGTGTAGTTATTATTTGTTTTTACGATGGTTTACCACAATAAATGTTGCGTGCCTCATTGCCAAATCATATCTAAAATAAGACATACATTCCCTAATCCAAAAAGGATATAGATAGGTTCAACAAATGGATACGCGAAATGAATAACTTCGAACTGATGGAAATTAATCCAAAAATGTTCACGATTGTAAAAGGCTGTGTCACCAACATTTTGAGGCAAAATATGTATCTAGTTGGTCTTACACATTATTTGCAAATGCTGTCTCCACATTAAATCTTCCTGGTGATTAAAAAACTTATTCATGAAACTTAAATGAATCAGATATTTTAGGTATAAGTTCTCGAATGATATTGTGTGATACTCCATCAACATCCACCAAATCGATACAAGTGATTTCAAGCAAATGCGACAAGTCTTCAAGTTGTTCTACTCAACCGTACGAACCTGATATAGTTATTGAGATTCCAGAACAGAATAACTCTTCTAATGGGATTGAAGGAACAGTAAAATCATTCAATTCTGGCGAAAGTTGGTATAATCTGTAATTATATTATTTAATCTTAGAGCAATAATTACAATAATAGGATTAATTAAATGATTTCATTAATTTAACCATAATTTATTAACTGGTTATAAAATAAATGATATATTCATTGAAAATATAAATTCAGAATTCTAAATATATATTTTTTCAAGTAATGCAGGCAGTGTCCCATTGACACCAAATCAGTTACTGAAACAAACTGGGATTGCAAAGCATGCAATAACACCAAAAAATGTACGAAGCAATGAAACAACTGCGCAAAAAATATACCATGGAAATAAACAAGAAAAAATCATTCAGGCATAGATTATCCGAAGCTGAACAATTTAGAGACACACGCCACCTTGAAGAAAATATTGCCAAATTAACAATATGGCATCTATGCTTATTCAGTGTCAGCTGCGAGAATCTGAATCTGATGAACAAACTTTGTCAAGTAAGTTACATGAATTGGCCACAAATTATGTAGCTGGTTATATACTGAAGATAATTTAAAAAATTGTAACCTGTTCAGTTTGTAGAAATTGCATGTTTCCGAAGAATTATGATTCACACCAAAATTTGTTAATTTTGTTACGAGGATATAGTGGATCTTTCACTTGAATATTGTGTTACCCTACATCATCATTCCTTACTATTTTTCATAACATTTTTCCAATAATAAACCTTTGTTTGAACAAACAATCATATTCTGAATATTTAGTCCATGAAATTGAGGGTACAACAAGTAGCAATGTTAGTTTCGAATTCTTATCTTGCGACAAAGATGAACATAAAATTAGTATCATTAAATTAATCACAAAATTTACTGTCAAAACGATCATACATAACTGGTGCAAACGTGTGAACCAAATTGTACATGAATTGAATTGAAGTACAAGCAAATAAAATTCGTTTGAACTGAATTGAGAAAAATAATGTTAAACAACCTCAACATGTAATTACACAAGCTGTTTAGTTTGAAATATCCTAAATAAAAGAACTGTAATGCAATTGTTTCTTTCGTAAACCCTTCAACAACAGTAGTTGAGAATCTGATCCTAAACTTATAAATTTTTTTGGAATTTCATGTGTTATTTAAACTTCAAACTACACTTGAAATTTCGAGAACTTTGTAGTCTTGAGCACATCAAGTGTTGTTTTAGGTTCTAAACAACCCGCTGAAACTTCCCAAAAATATTTGAATGAATTAAATTTCCCACCTAAATTCGAGATTTAAATTTCCCGCCTATATTCAAGGTTTAAATTTCTCACGTCACGATAGTACCGATACGAATCTTCAGATAGCGCTTGTTCCAATCTTCAATTAGTTAGCATTGTTGTGAACCATCTATGGGATATGTGGACAATGTAAGTATGTATAGTTTCCAAAATCGACACCTGAGGGCGTATCCCTTATTTTGAATTCCCAATACAGGTCTGTTAACTCAGCCAATTTCGAGTGGTGGGGACTGTCACAGCTAGTGTGACCGAACTGTCAGTCCCTCGTTTGTCTACTGGTGCGCTGCCACCCTAGGGTATTACAGATAGTTATATACATGCAGATAACCTAATATAGCCTTCTGTTCGTAATGAGAAAATGAGCATATTTGAAGATATTGTTCCGTTCTTCTTCACAGCAATCTCCCCATTTTAATCTGCAGTTTGATTGGCTACCCCAGAGTTGGACGCTCCAAGCGGCAGAAATGAACACTACGCTTTGGTCACACTATTTGTGTCAGTCCCATCCTAGGAGTTAACAGACCTGTATCTAAAACCGTGCCTTTAGCGGTCTAGATCACGGTCGTATATACTTGTCTGGTAACTCGGCCAATTTTTAGTGGTGGGACTGTCACCGTTAGTTTGGACCGAATTGTCAGTTCCTCGTTTATCCACTGAGGCTGCCACCCTAGGGTATTATGGATATATTTTTATACATGCAGATAACCTTATCATAGCCTTCGTTTGTAAGAGCATTGCATATTTATATTTGATTAATTGAAGGTATTTGTTCGTTTTTCGTTCACAGCAACCTCTCCCCATTTTAATCTGCAGTTTGATTGGCTACCCAGAGTTGCACTGATCCAAGCGACAGAACTGAACACTACGCTTTGTCACATCTAATTGAGTCAGTCTCCACCCTACGAGTTACCAGACCTGTATATACGACCGTGCCTTTAGCGGTCTAGATCACGGTCGTATATACAACTTGGCCAATTTTCAGAGGTGGGGACTGTCACCGTTAGTGTGGACCGAATTGTCAGTTCCTCGTTTATCCACTGGCGCGCTGCCACCCTAGGGTATTATAGATATAGTTTTATAAATGCAGATAACCTTATCATAGCCTTCGCTCGTAATGAGCATTGCATATTTATATTTGATTCATTGAAGATATTGTTCGTTCTTCGTTCAAAGCTACCTCTCCCCATATTAATCTGCAGTTTGATTGGCTACCCCACAGTTGCACTGCTCCAGGCGGCAGAAATGAACACTACGCTTTGGTTCACACCACAGAAATTAAACACAGAGGAGAACGGAAGAAGGATTCGTTTTATGGTCCTGAAAACGTTTCTACAAGAGAAAATGGATAAGCGGTAGATGAGACTGCGCATTGACCACAGACTTTACCAAAGTTCTATGGCGTTGACAAATGTCATTTTTCGAAAAGTGTTTATGCAATTGCATTTCACAAGCTTTTTTCTTGTATCACCTTCATTTCGCCACAAATCAAGTGTTTTTAAGACTGTTGAAATTATGCCTGATAGTTGTTTCATCGGGTCCTGTATCAGCAGGGGTGATATTCCTGGAATTCATTATTTTAGGTAAGTTAAAGTTTTTCAAGGTGGAATATCAGGCTCGGCCTGAACATTTTCGAAATTAATGGTTGATGATTTTTTTTTACATTTCAGTTTTGGGTCCAGGAAAAAGCAATGGTTGGGTATTTTGGGAATGTCAGAAATAAGCTATGTTCCAGGCATTTTGATAGTTCCGATATAACGATTCCTAATACTCCTTGTGGACGAGCCACACCCAGAAAAAATGCTGTGCCCAAATGTTTCTTGAGGAATAAAAAACCACCAGAACATCCCCCATCAGATGTCACATCCCAAAAGAAAAAAATGGCTGGGTATGTAACAACTAAACTAATTATTTTGTGTGGATCCATGCAACATCAAGTAACAATTGTCAAGTAAAAAGTATCAATTACTTACTATTAATGAAGAATTAGTATTCATGCATATCAAATCAACAATTGAGGAAGAAAAAGTAAGCATGGGGGATAGATAGTCGGAAGTCGAAGCTATTTTAGTTGAAAGGGTCAACTGAAAAGCACAATCAATTTTCATTTATAAAAATCCACGTTTTACACAATAAAAAGTTCAATTAATACTTACTTATTTGTGTAATTGTTACTTTTGATACTTGAATTTGGGCTACATGAATCCACACTTGGTATAATAGAAATTCTACTGAGTATATTTATATTATAGTATGATTTACTTTCAACTAGTTCAAAAAATATGTCGCTTCATTTCCAATGTTAATGAAAATCATTACAGGATTGCTCCACACCTGCTGGATCAATATCAGCCAAACACAAGTTTAGTTGAAACTTTGGTTGGTTCATAAGCTCCAACTCCGTGATAAAGAGTGAGTATCTCAATAATAACACTATAGAATCACGAAATCCTGCTGTTTCATAACAGGTTATCAAGTTCCACAGACAGTGTTGGATTGAAACACACTCCCAAGAAAAATAGGAAATTGATTAAAACAATGCATTCATATTGGTATATATAATTATCTTTATGTATTAATCTCATCTAATGTATCAATAATTTTCAGTACCACAACTGAGAAGGCTAGTAGCAAACTTATTATGCAATAATTTTCAGTACCACAACTGAGAAGGCTAGTAGCAAACTTATTATGCAACAGAGTTAAAACAAAATTGAAAACATAAATCCAAACGACTGAGGAAAAGTTAATCATCTGAAGGATATTGTCCAAGACATCAAGAGAAATGAATTATTGAGTAGAGATGCCTGCACCATACTCGAGAAATCTTTTCTGGAGTACCCTTCGCTTTGATGAAGAGAATGCTCACAAATTCTTAAAGGGAAAAAGTAGGAGGCAAAATTTGATGAAGTACTGCGGAGTTTCGCATTGACATTGCAGTTTTATTCAAGCAAGGCCTACGAATATGTGGAGACAAACATTCAATTCAGCTCTTCCTTCTCAAAAGAATTATTGAAGTTGGATTTCAAATATTTCTTGTGAGCCAGGATTTTCACAGCCAGCATTTGATTGCCTCAAAGTTAAAGTATCTTATAACAAGAGCAAGAGTTATGATACAGTCTGCAGCTTGATGTTGGATGAAATGTCTATCAAGAATCATGTAGACTTTATTGGGGAAAAACATGAGGTTATGTTGATTTTGGTACAAATCTGGCATATGATGACAATACAGATCATGCATCGGAGGCATTGGTACTAATGGTGGTTGCATTGGATGGACAATGGAAATTGCCAATAGCCTATTTTTTTATTCATTCTCTTACTGGGGAAGAAAAGGCCAATATTGTCCGTGAAGCTCTAATCAAACGATATGAATGTGGTGCCATTATCACTTAAATATTTTGCTGTAATAACCGAAACCTATAAAACGCTCAAATGCAGAGTTATAGTTAAACTTTGGTTTGAACTCAAGTTTAAACCGAAGTTTAAACTATAAAAGTGGGCCTTACATGCTTAGAATACCGAGACCAAGTGCTTTTTGGAGTGGCTCCGAGCTCTTGCGTGCTTCTTCAAAGTGTCACTGGAAAGCCACTGAAGCCTTATTCGGGTTGGTTGGTGTTGTGCTGGGGCGATTTAAGAACTGTCCAACTATCCGAACCGATTCCGAACTCCTAACTGTACTGTGAACCCGAATTCCGAACTACTGAAGATAGTAGACAATGAGTGAGACTTGGCGCCCATTTGTGATTGTGATTGAAAAACCAGAATTAGAAAAGTTGTCGCTGATAAGTTTCGGACTTTCTGAAGCTTTGCTTGAGGTTGCAATTTGTTTTCGCGATTTTATTATTTCAAGTGTTTGATATGCCGAAGAAAATTGCTCCAAAATGTTCACGAACAATGAAAATTATGTCCCTTGTAGGCGTTAACACTGGGAACGATGTTTCTGGTAAGTTATCTATTTTATTAAGTTTGTCGATTCATCTTATAGTGCGAGAGCTCATAACAAATCTTGAGTAGGTATTTTAGACAATTGGATATTTTGCACAGTGAAACCGAAATACTATTCGAGAAGATAAGTGGAGGTCTAGCTGTCCGTTTTTGGTAGTTATGCTACTTTATATTGCTACTGCCTAAAACACTCTGAATTCATGAGCTCTTAAGATATGAAGGAGTAATTTCAACTCTTGATTCAATTTTAGACGGATCGAGTATGTTCAACTCAAGTCGGTGCAGTCTGGAGGAGACATTTCCAACATTAAACAGCCTTACCTCCACGAACTGGAATCCTGGATATTTGGAAGTTAGTTCAGAGGACTTGAAAAATAACAATTTGAATAGTGAGGTATGTATTCAAGTGGTAAAAGTGATTTTCTCAACGCCTTCGTCAGAAAGTCTTCTAATATGATTTTTGAATACAGAATTACTTACATTTTTCATTACAGTGACATAATATTAATTCCATCCCAAAATTGACAACTAAAAATACAGTAGTAATATAATACTTCTACTGTGGTAAGATGTATTGTTGTTCGTTGCCTATAGCACAGAAACAACCATTAAGTAGTTTGGGTGATTCAAATAATCTAAAAAAACTATATTATGGGTTGCCTATATTGCTGTCCTATGCCCAAAGGGCGTATCTCAATTTTTGGAATATTTCAGATTTTACTTTCTACATACTCCCTGTAACATAGCCTTTCACTTCAATAACAAATTCGTCCGGATCTCATCGTTCTATGCCTTCTAAAACATAAGTAAAAGAATTGTGCTGCCTAATTATTATATGCTTAATATCTCACAACTAGTTATTCTTGACCAAAGCCCTTTGGGCTTAGGACGGCAGTATAACTAGTTGACTGTTGTTCAAAATAATGTTTTTTTATGAAAAACAATTAATAATCCATAGGCATTTAGAAAGTATAGTCTGTTTTGGAATGGCAAATACCCCACACCTGGACTGTCACCTTTTTTATTACAGAAGAGAATATACTAATATTTAGAACTTTCAAAATTCTTACAGAAGATAGATAATATCAATAAGTATTAGCCAAATTTGAGAAAATTTGGGATGATTTTACTGAGTAATTAGTAGAATAAAAAAGGCAATACAAAGTGCTTGAGCATTCTTCTTGAAAATAACGACAGTATTTCGTTGATTGTAAATAACAGAGTGAACCACTTGTGTTCATTGATTGAATCATCTGCAAGTATCATTCCACTTTTATTCCAAACAAAAAAATCAAACAAATTTTAAATGAATTTTGACAACTTAAATTCAATATTAAGATTTGGCCCCGAGATCATGATTTTTCTGTCAAAATTAGGCGCATTCAAAATGGTGGGGGAGTTTTGTGATATATAGTCCAATTTTATTCTAAATGGGTATTTCGAAGTCGATAATGATTTTTTTTTGTTACAATTCAAGATGAATTCACAAAAATGGACTAGTTTTGTCATTGTCTGATTTAATTCAAAATTGGTATCTAGTAGTTTTTGGGGTTGACGGTCATGACTTGCCCAGTTTAGTGGTCTTCAATCTGATCCGTACCAACTAATTGAATAATTTCATTTTATGAATGATTGATGAGGAACCAACATTTTTTCAGAGGGATGGAAAAAGGCAATGGAAACGGTCATGAAAATATACCTAGCTATTCAATGAGTAAGTTTACATTTCAATGAATTCTTTTTCGGTAATACTTTGAATACTCCAAAGGCTCATCATTCTCTATCTGATATTCGAAAATTTTGCAGTAGCACAAAAATTTTGTATTAATTTGAATGAGAACTTAAAAAAAAATTATATTTTTCAATGTTCAGATTTGAGGGTATTGTGTAGTCTTCATATTCAAATAATGCAGAAGCAGGTCTACCTTGAAATACTCTCATTAGTTTAGTTGATATCAGTTATCTTTTTGAGTACAAAAACAGAAAAATAGTTTACTCATATATAAATAAGAATTAAAATTTCATAGTATCATGAACAGAAAACAAATTATATTCAATTTTTTCCGGTTTAATTCCCCCAATTAATTTTTTTTAAATAATTTTTTTTATTATTTTTAAATTGATATTTTTAATTTAAAATTGAGTTCGACAATAGATAATAGGGTGTATTTTATTCTTAGGTATTTTGAATGACAGTGATGATGACATGCGGGATCCAGACTACAATTTTGAAGAACACTGCGGTGAAGAAAGCTCTGAAGATGATGTTGAAACAGGACATTCGACAGTTGTGCAGAGGAAGAGAGTTCAACGTGGTGATAGTATTGGTTGGACCAAATGAACTTCTGAAATTGATGGTGATTTAGGTAGAAGGGTTCCTAATATCATGAAAAATGTTGAAAAAATGTATTCAGTTGAGAATCGAACAACTAATAATGATGAGGAAAATAACAACAATATGAATCTAAGTATTGGTCAGATCAAAAAAACTTCTCACATTCATGGTAATTCAGATAGAAGAGTTTCTAATATCTCAAAAAATATCGAAAAAAGGTATTCAGTTGGGGTCGAACAACTAATAATGATGAGGACAATAATAATAATATGGATCCAAATTCTCAAATTGATAACAGTAAATCATAAATCTTTAGGAGTAGAAATACCTAATCGTACTACAAAGAAACAGTTCTGCACATTCTACCAAACCAAGCAAACAAAGTTGGCTAGACACTTTCCAAATAAACATAGGAATGAGAGAAAAGTTATGCTATTTTCAAACTTTCCAGCGAAAAGTAAGGAGAGACAAAGTATCGTAAGCAAATTGAGAAAACAGGAAGATGCTGTATACAACAGTGATGAAAATTACAATAAACGGGATATTATAGTAGTTCGTAGGCCACAAATAGAAAAACAACGAAATGCTGAAGACTATTTACCGTGTAGTGAATGTTTGGCAATGTATTCCATTTTATCATTGAGAACACATTACCGAAAATGTTGTAAGACTAAGTCTGAATTTTAAAGAAATATTATAGTTGAGAGTCATGCCAAAACTGTCGTTAATTTGGAGGCAAACGCAATAATGGGAAATAAAATATTACCACCCATGAGATTTGATGAGCTTGGCAGATTAGTTCGCAACGAAGATCTCATAATTTTATTTGGGAACATACTAACACAGAAATATTGCTATCCGCATCTACACAAAATGATTCGAAGTAGGTTACGCTGTGTTGCTAACTTCTATTGGCATTACCAACAGAGAAATCCTCAAGTAAAAAATCTTGAAGATGTGTTCGATCCCCAGAATTATGATGAAGTTGTCACATCCATCAACAAAATGGCAGGACTAAATAAGAAACTGGGCAGTATAAAGCACCTGCAACTGCAGCAAATATTGCCACATATTAGAAAAAAATATCTCCATACCTCATATGTGAGTTGATAAAACAAAAAAATCAAGAGAAATTGCAGGATGTACGTGAATTTCTGCAACTATTAAAAGATAGCCTTACATATATATGACATATATAAAACCGTAACTGAAAATCAACTGGATTTGAAGCGGAATAAAATCATCAATCTTCCATCTATTGATGATATCAGTCTGTCGAGAGATCATTTGGATAAAAAGATTAAACTTAATTTTGAAATACTACAGAAAGTGTTTTCAATCATTGTGTGGAAAGAACTCGCTGGTGCCCTTCTGATTGCTTTGCAGCTTTTTAATCGGAGGCGTGCTGGGGAAATTGAAAGAACTAAAATTCAAGATTTTCAGCAAAATGAAGCAGTAAATGTTCATGATGAAATGGCTTGTGATTTAGAGGGCGATCACAATGAAAATTATGTGAGATTTCTGATCAGAGGAAAGCGGGAGCGGGATGTCCCTGTATTGGCAGACAAATATAAACTAAAGTGTTTAAATCTTATTTCAAAATATAGGGATATGGCGGGAACTCCTATAACAAATCCCCACGTATTTGGCATACCAGTAAAAGACAGTGGTCAACATTTGAATGCATACAAATTGATATCGAGTTATGCAAGTGCTTGTGGAGCTGAAAACCCAGAAAGATTGCGGGGGACACAACTTCGTGAACATTTTGCTATGAATTTGAGAGAGGTTGATTCAAAAGATGTGGCAGATTATATGGGACATCACGACAAAATACATTTAGAGCACTATAGAATACCAAACGCCACACGAGTCATTGTGAGAATGTCAAGAATCTTGGAAAAAGCTCAAGGTGTCGAAAATTCTTCAACATCTAGTCGATTGAACCACAGTTGCAATGATGAGATGATTGAAGCAAAAAAACAGGATGGTTTGTATTGATTTTTGCTATTACATTTCTTTTTTCTCATCTTGCACATCTCACCCGACATAGCTATTCACCTCTGCAAGGTGGGAAGTCGCTGTGGACTCCAATCATTTCAATTCTGGTTTTTAATTTCTTAGATACTGCTTCTATTTTATGGTAGCTTTGATCTTGCGAACTTCCCGAATTGAAACACGACCTACTACCTACCCTTCACTACGTCTCAGAAATTTACATTTCATCCTGCACTTTTCAAAATGAGAAATCAGTATTTCACTTGAATTTTTCCAGATTTTTTTTCAGAATAGGCTGTATCAGAGATTGATGCCGATGGTTTAGAGGACACTGAACTCAATAGTTCATATGGAAGGTGTGAAAGAAAAAGGCTGTCATGGAGTGATGAAGAAAAATTACTAGTTGAAACAAAAGCAAAATTTTATTGTGAAAATTATGAATCGCCCACTATCTCATACTGCTCCTCATTAATAAATGAAGAAAATGTGTTGAAAAATCGAACACCAAACAGTTTGAAGGCTTATATCATGAACCAAATCAAACAACAGAAGCAATTTCTGATGTCTGCCAAACTGAAAGAATGTAAAAGAGGTGAGCGGTGATCAGTTCTTGATTGAGTACCTAGAAAGTAGAGTATAGCCAACTTGGAAACAAAGTGGCTGGCCTATATTTCAATTAATTTTCGTAGGTAATATTTTGGAGGATCCTATTCATTATTCACCTTAGGAAAATTTCATATTCATGCTTTTATTATTGGCTTTTATTTCACTTATTTATCTAGATCTACTTCTGGTGAACTTTTCGGAGAAGATACTTATTTAGGCCATTTAATTGGTGTCTTCCCTTGAAAAACGTGATTTTTTACAAAAAAAACATTTTTTTATAACCTAACTAACCTATCCTACAAGTATTGGTTTCGTGCAGATTTGACAGATGGTTGACATTGGAGAACAACCTCACATTTTGGCTTTGTTTACTTTTGTAAAGAACGTTTATTCGACATTTCTACTGTTTTTATTGTGTTTCGAGTGGAATATTGTAACAATGGACCTGACAAAATATTATTCAAGTTCAGATGATGTTCACCGAGAACGGTATAAAGAGAAAATTGCAGTATTGTGCATTGATCCCTATCTTCTGAAAACTGAAGAATTATCAACAGATATTTAACTTTTTCCCAAAATAATGTATCCTGATATAGTAAATTATTTAGTGGAAACAAAGAGTGCTTTCACAATGACTGAAATGAAAGCATATAAAAGTTTAGAAGCCTACAATCTAGCAACTTGTGGATGGGGGAAAAGAATATATGTTAAGCAGATAAATTCTCATATCTTAGTCATTGGAAAAGTGAACCATCATACCTATAAAAATACTGATAACTTATAATGCGAAAACAGGAGGAAGTTATATCGATAGGTAGAAAAGCATTTTGGATACCACCAACTAATAAGCCAGCTGAGCCCTGCAGAGTCTCGTCACACCCAGTTGCAATTGTTTTAACGACATGTAGTGTTGTTTCCTCATCGTAAGACCCTGTTGCGAATGTGTCCTTTCATATCACGTGAAACCATTTTTGGAAACTATGTGTTTATATATATATATATATATATATATATATATATATATATATACGTGCACATTCAAATATATGTTAGTATTGTTTTTCACATGAGATTCTAGTTGCGGTATCATTGTTTAAAAATTCTGTTAAATTTCTGTTTTAAACAACTTTATGGGGAAATAAATTTGTTTCCATATTTTGTATACTGATGACTAATTAACTTGCCCTTATTTCAACTGTTTTAAAATTCCTTTCTCTTGCATCCTTACAACTAGTTGTCCTTTTAGTCCCTGATGTTTATACGTAAATAAATGAAAAGCTGGCCAATAATTAGAAAGTTTGTTATTTGTCCTCTTCCGACAATCCTATCTATATACATATATATTTTTGGTAGGAAGTTCTTGGGATTGGGATTCTTTTTTTGAAATCAAACTTTAATTAGTGTTATAGATGGCCATATGACCATGGCCAGGGGCATCTTCAGTATTTTTTTTCCTTTTTGGTTTAATGTTTTTTCATTTTATAGTTTACCAAATAATCTTGGTGATCATTGTACTTAGGAAATATGATTTCTTTATTGTTGTATAATATAATTATTGAACATCGATGGCGTGTTGTGTGCGATGGCGTGTTGTGTGCGATGGCTGTCTATGTATATGTATATATATATATATATATATATATATATATATATATATATATATATATATATTATTAGTTCTTGTGATGAAAATCATGTTGATTATAGGTATGCATAATTATTGAAAATAAAACATTCATAATGGTTAAATTATTTATATAATAAAAAAGGCAAGCCAAATATTCTACAATGAATTCCAAGTTAGAATGTGAAAATATAATTCATTAAATAAATTTCTCCTTTGGACTTCATTCGGCACCCAGCTTATTGAATAAATTGGTACAACATACCCCAATGAGGGGGTATTACGCTTTTTTCTCACGTGACGATTTCTACCAGTCCACACCTACCACAAGCGTGAAGGAACTTCGTTCAAAAATCCATCCTTAAAAAAATGCAAAGAAAAATTCCATCCTTGGGTTAGCAAATCCTCAGCAGACCACCATATCCAATGTATCCATATGAAATACCTGTAATTTTTTATATCTATCACATACATGGCTATTGCCATGATTGATTTCATATCCCATATTAATGGATGGTACCCAATCGGGATGGGTTTCTTCCCTCAAGGAAGCTGGCTCTCCTACAATATCATGAAGTCGTGTTTATTAAAATGTGCCAAATTAAATATTATTTTTATCGTGGCTATCTCTTCATGACTCACTGAAATATATTATAAATAAGTTAAATAGATTAAACATATTTCCTTTACCAGAGTGAAAATGTCTCTAACAAACTCTACCATATTTCGTTAACTTATCAGACCAGTCTTAGCGTTTGATGGCATGTATCCAGGCTGCTTGCCCCCTCTGGGAGATTTCACAATGTTTTCTATGTCTTACAACAGCAGATGGAATTCTGATAACAGGGTCAAAAATACAAACATGTACAATTTACCTGAAAAATCGTATTCGGCCGTCTTTTGATGCATTTTTATTGCATTTCACAACAGAACAATATGGAGGCATGATCATCTACGAATTAAACAATAACACATGTAATCCAACTACTGAATTCTTTTTGAAATAGGTAAAAATGTTCAATTCTCCAACTTAAACAAAACGGAAAAGTAAGGTTGTTTTACCTCCAATGTCAACCATCTGTCAAACGTGCACGAAACCGATTCCAGACGTCATTTCGCCTGTTCTAACCTACAATGAAAAAAAAAAAAATTCATGTGAAATCGCGTTTTTCTTCAGGAAAGACACTTAAGATAAACTTGAAAAGCAAAACCTTATGTGAATACAAAATTTCATCCAAATCGTTGGAGATGTTTCCGAGATACGCGAAATAAATGAAATGCTCGTTTAAATATATTTCCAGACGTCATAGTTGAATCTGGCGGATTCGCCAGCTCTAACCCAACCCACCATAAAAAAATGTTTTTTGTGTAAAATTGCGTTTTTTTCAGGAAAGACCCCTATATGAATAAACTTAAAAATCAAATCCCTATCTAAATACAAAATTTTATCTGAATCGTTGGAGCCGTTTCCGAGATAGCCGAAATATATTAGATATGGAAAATTTCTTCTTGATTGTCCCGAGTTGTTTATGTAAGTGTGTAAGCCTATATTCATTTCTATATTTTGCAAGTGTCAAAAGGTTTTGGTGAGATGAATGAAAAAAGAAGGTTAATGAAATATTTCTGAGAGAGTTGAAAGAGAACAAACTTCCTAGTTTGATTACCTGTCGTATTTTTAAGAAAAAGAAATGGTTCATGAATGTTTTCGAATTGACTTTTGTCTACAGAAAACAACTCCCGGAAGTGAAATCCAAAAAAAATATTCACTGGATTTATTGCTATTGTTACTAATGGATATTCAATAACATACAATTTTCCACAAGGACTGTGTTCCTTTGGAGTGACCTGATGATACCACAAAAAAACAATTTATATTTTATAGCAAAAAACAAATTATTTATGCGAAACCGTCGACTAGGCGGTAATATTTCTATTTTCGACATATTTCCATGAAATCTTTTCCCGTATTTACGTAAAATTTCATAGTTTTTGAGATATCGATGAGAAATTTAAAGCCTTCTTTACAACAAATTCATTTGTTTATAATTTTTAGAATTATGAAGCGGTGGGCCGGCGTGTTTAATTTTCTCGCAAACTTCTCTAGATGGCATTTCGAATCGAATGAGCCATCGTTTATAATTTGATTCGCATTAAACCGATTCTTTTACATTTCAAGATGATGAGTCGACTGAAAGCATAATTATTGTGGTATATGTGTCGAAAGTTCTATTTTTTTTGAATTTCGATAATTTTGCTGAATAATTTTTGTTTCAATACAATGTAATATTCTCTGCTACATCGCTTTCTTGAAGATAAATCACGCACCTTCCTAAATGGTCTCTGATGGATAAGCTCCCTTCTTAACATTATTTTGAAACATAAACAGAATAACATAATCTTAGTTCTAGACATGAGAAAGGCATTATTAATAATCAATTAATGGTCAACTAAGAGTTCGAGGACAGGTATATGATATACTAGTATACAATATACTGTCCGTCTACAAACTCATCGTTACGGAGTTTGAGGACCGTATATCATAAACAATCTTATATCTAACGATGTGTTCAGGGACCAGTATATAATATACTGTCCTCAAACTCAACGCTGGATAACCATATATAGTAAATGTTTAGAATATCAATAGTTATTTGATATTCAAATTTATAGTATTCTTTCTGAGATCATACGATTCGCAACGATTAAGTAGTGACATAATATCGTCGAGGTCGTATTTTCGAGGTCGAAGATTGTGAATTTTTTCTCAAAAGTCATAAAATTGCAGCTCCGACGATCTCTGTGATTATGGTCCGATTCTATTCAAAATTGGTACGTGGGGGTTTTCGGGGTCGGAGATTATGAATTTTTTGACAATAATCACAAATTCAAGATGGCAGACGAGTTTTCTGATTATTGTACGATTCAATTCAAAATTGGTATGAGGGGATTTCTGGGGTCGGAGATTATGAATTTTTTGTCGAAATTCATAAAATCAAAATGGCGGCTCCAGACGATCTCTGTGATTATGATCCGATTATATTTAAAATTGGTATGTGGTGGTTTTTGGGGTCGAAGATTATGAATTGTTTGTCAAAAAATCATAAATTCGAAATGGCGGACGTGTTTTATAATTATAGTACGATTCTATTCAAAATTGGTATGTGGGGGTTTTTGGGGTCGTAGATTATGAATTTATTTCAAAATTCATGGTTTCAAGATGGCGGCTCGATGATGGTGGACGAGTTTTTGGGGTTCGGAGATTATGAATTCAGTCGAAGATTGTGAACCGAACTTTTCTAGGTATCTTTTCAATTTTATATTCTTTCAGCTGTAAAAGAAGAACATATTTTTTTAGGTACATCTCATCAGTCAATTAACTTTTATGGGTTACCTTTATCACTATACAGGGTTATCCACGAACTATAAATCTTGTTTATTCGAGTTTCATATGTTTCGAACAAAAGTTGCAGGTAATAAATTGTATCTTTAAAAAAACCTGCAAACCATAAAATGAAGACAAACCGATCCTGAATATTTTTAAATGGGACATTCATCCAGATTTTGTCTTCTTAAATTCTTTTGTTTAGATTCGACATTTCAATGCCAAAGGAATGATGCAAACGTAGAACATGTATGCAGGTGTTCCACTTGATGCTTTAAAAAAATAACTAATAAAACACATTTTCAAAGACAAGCTTTGATTTAAGCCTTTTTTTTTTTTAAAAAGCGAACTAAAAAGTTTAAAATAAGTTTTAAGCGACAACATTTTTGAAACAAAATTATTAACAAAAAATAATTAAATCTTTATCAGCGATGACTTAAACTTATTTTATACGTTTTAGTACACGGCTTAAATAAAAGCTTGTCTTCAAAAATGTTTTTATTAGTTATTATATTTTTTGATTTTCAGTTAGTTCGCTTTGATCTGTTCATTTCTAATAGAGCATCGTTATTACAAGGTCTCTTTCCTGTGAGTTTTGAGCTGAAACAAATCATGATCTCCAACCCCAAAAACTCCCACACACTAATTTTGAATGAAATCTGACCTTAATCACAAAACTCGTCCGCCATCCTGGAGTAGCCATCTTGAATTTATAGATTTCGACAAAAAATTCCTAATCTCCGAACCTGAATACACATACATACCAATTTTGAATGAAATATGGCCATAATGAGAAAAGTCGCCATTTTCAATTCATAAATCTTGAAAAATTAAAACCTGCCGCGAAAACCGCTGCTACCAATTTTGAATCAACTGGACCATAATCACAAAACTCGTCCTCCATATTGGGGACGCCATATTGAATTTATGGATTTCGACAAAAAAATTATAATCTCCGACCCCGAATTTTGAACCGAATTGGACCATAATTACAAAATTCGTCATCCATCCTGAATTTGAGAATTTTGACAAACATTTCCTAATATCCGACCCCGAAAACCCCTTCACACCAATTTTGAATCGAATCGGACTATAATCACAAAATTCGCCAGCCATTTTGGAGCCGCCATCTTGAATTTATGAATTTTGACAGAAAATTCATAATCTTCGACCCCGAAAACCCCCACATACCAATTTTGAATCGAATCGGACCATGACCACAAAACTCGGCCTCCATTTCGAATTTATGAATGTTGAATCAAATCGGACCATGATTACAAAACTTGTCCGCCATCTTGGTTTTTTCTCTAATAAAAACTCCATTATGCATTGTCACCGGAATTATGAACAGCTGCCAAATTTTAAATTAATCGGACTACTAGAAGTCGGTCAAAATTTGCAAGATTTGATCCGAACATACAAACATTGCAAGTTGAATAAAAGCTTGTAAAATGTGTTAACCGACCGATTTTGACGGTTTTTTTTTTAATAACTCTTCAAAACCAATTCATTATTAGTCGATTTTCAAAGGATATAATATTTTTTTTACTGTCAATAATTACCAAATTTGATAAATGTTTATTCTTACTAGACCACTGAATTTAGTAAACTCTCAAATGAGTAATAAAAAATATAATAGTTCTTGAAAGTCAAATATAATCTTTCAATTTTGGTGATGAGGTAAAGTCCTTGAAGGCGAGTAATGTATCTAAAACTTCATCTCTAACTCGAAAAATACACTAAATGTATAGTCAGATCTCTTTGTTGGATAACCTCGTAAATACGTATGGAAAAATGTAATTAAGTAATCTCGAGAGCAGAGCATATTGTGGATAATTTTCTAGAATTCAGCTAAGCAGATAATTCACACAGCAAAAAATTTTTGCCAAAGTTTTTTATGAAAATATTTGTTTACTTGTACTTTTTCAGTCGGAGGGAAAGCAGAACAACGAAGTTGAAGACAAAAATGAACGCATAAAAAGAACTAAAGTAAGCAATTTTTAAATATTATCGATAACTTGGATAATTCATTGTAACTTCATACTTAATAATTGAGTCCTCCCTTAATCATTTTAGTCCAATCAATGTCCAATTATTCACAAATATCACTTGTTTTTTTTTCTCAGTCAGATGGAAAGCAGAATAAGGAAGTCGAAGAAAAAAGCTATTTTAAAGTATTATCAATTTCTTGGATAATTCATTATAGATTCATACCTAATATTTGAGCCTTGTCTTTAGTCATTTTAGCCCAATCGATGTATAATCATTCGACTTGGTCACTTTGGTTGGTTATTTTGTGTCCCGTAAATGTTATATTCCTGAAAATCCGGTAAATTTTTCCTGAAGTTAGGTTGGTTATATGTCACCGAAACGACCGATGTTCAGGGATCGGTGAGTCCGGTAAGTTGATTGTCACTTGCCATTTTGTTTATTTCCTGAGGCTGTTTGAAGTTTTGTTTTTGTTGTTATTTTTGTCAAAAGCTCCATCGCAATGGGAAATGTGATTTTTATTTTTCATTATATTTGTAAAGGGGTGTTAGGGATATCACGATATTTCAAAAACAAATAATGGGGTTAATGTATTCATTTTTTAAAAAGCAGTTAACATCAGATGGTTGAATTTTTTCAGTATTCAGTATCATCAAATAAGAAAATAAAATTTGTTAGATGTTAAACCTACAATGCATTATGCCTAAGATGATATAATTCCAAATGAAAATATACTGACTGGGTATACTGACATTTCACTCTTGAAAGTTTTTTAGTTTTCGGGTGAAGTAATTGAATATGCGTTGTTATAAAATATTGTTTTTGTTATTGTTTTCAGGAAAATCAGATTCTGTTGTGTGGGCATTGCAGAAGTTGGTAAATTATCAGAAATCATTGCCAATAATTTGATTGACTTTTGACTTTTCAACACAAACAATATTTGCTGATGCCATACGAGAGACCCCTCCAAAGAATAATTTGGAATCTGTACACTTTTCGAAAAACTCAGTAACCTGAGGAAAACTTACGATGAAGTCGAATTGCATTTGAACACGTCAGGAGAAGAAAATATTGTCTGGAAATTTTATAAGGATTTCCAGAATATTTATTTTAAGGATCCTTATTTCGAACCAGTGACGGTGGCTTGTAGCAGTGGTGGAATAAAGAGGAAGGCGGGAGAAGAAGAGAATGCTGAAGCTAGGAACTCATCACCAGGAGAGAGTAAACGGCCGAAGAAACTAATATCTGTCCTAGAAATTGAAAATCGAAAACAACAACGGCATGAAGAAAAAATGAGTTCGAAACGAGAAATGTTTCAATGGCTGAAAGAAAATCCCCCATTTTTTTTATAGTTATTTATTCCAAAGAGTATTTTTTATTTATGTTTTGAATATTTTTTATTTTTGTTTTGAATATTTTTCGTTTGTTTTGAATATTTTTTATTTGTTTTGAATATTTTTTATTTACGTTTTGAATATTTCTCATTTATGTTTTGAATATATTTTATTTGTTTTGAAAATGTTCTATTTATATTTTGAATATTTTTTATTTATATTTTGAATGTTTTTTTAGTTATGAGAAATTGAGTTTTTTTTATGTGAATGAAACAAGTATTATCAAAATGTCTTTATTCTAAATAAATCATTCATTGAGTCCTTGACAAATCCTATTTCTTTTGGCCCTTTCCATAAGTTGCCTTGCTCTTTCTAATTGCTGAGGTATTGCGACATCGTCTTCCTCTTCATGATTTTCAATATCATTAATAATCATATCTTGCACATCATTTTGTATAATGCATATATTGTGCAGAACACAGCATGCAATTATATATGAAGGCCTCCACTGAGGGGAACGCACATCCAATAATTCACCAAGACATCTGAATCTTTTTTTTAATAAGCCAAAGGCTCGTTCTATCGTACATCTTGCTCTGGATAGTAGAGAATTTTATTGTTTTTTACTATTTTTTAGATAGCCATTGTCTTTATAGGGAGTCATTATTTCTGGAAAACGGGGATAGGCTTTGTCACCAATTAAATGTGTGTCATTCAGAAATTTTCCGTCCTCTCTCATAAAACTTCCAATTTCGCTTCTTCTTAAGGCGCTGGCATCATGGTGTGAACCAACTTCCCCTGCATAGCAGTGGGAGAGATTCAGGGTATAATTGCAGACTGCCTGCAATATTTGATGTTATAATACTTTATTATAGCAAGACATGATTCCTGGAATATAACTTTTACCTGCAATATAATCCTGGGATAGGGTTTTCGGTTAACATATGAATTCCCATGGTTTTTGGGTTTCGGTATTTTTATGTGTGACGAATCTATGTCACCAATTGTATTGGGGAATTCCATCCGCTGAAATCCGTTTTTTACTTCCTCAAGATAATCATTCGTGGGCCATAATATGAAATTTGGGCCTATATATGATAGAGCTGTTGCCACCCGCCTTACAGTCCTCAGAACAGTGGCTTTGCCAACGTTGAATCGTCCACAGATGGATCTAAGAGGAAAGTATACAATAGATGTATTAATTCAATTAAGTGCATAAGTACCTAAAGGAATCTGGTGTTCCAAAATACCATAAAGCTAAGCAAAGCTGAACTCTTGGCGTAATAGTATGTCGACCTCAACCTATAACATTTGTCGATATTCTGTCAATTATCAATGACAAAACATGATTAAAAGTGGCTATGTTCATCCTGAAGTTTTCTCGAAATTCTACGCCTGTATAAGAATCCACTACTTCTTCCATAAAATTTCGAACTCTAGGTCGAGGTACTGTAAAACATTACCATTGTGACATTCACAAATTCGAATAAATTTAATATCCATGTTGTAACTTAATACGGCTCTGTATTTTGTGATTCTAGTACCTCTGTGAAAATCGGCACGTATGCCACTCTTATGTCTCCATTGTTCCGAGAGCTGGCGGCCTCTAATCAAGTTTCAAGTTTTGAAATGCCAAAAAAAAGTATTGCATCATCTTGTCAGTATATTTCGATCTAATGTTTTTGAGAATTTCAATGTTTTTGTAAACAGTTATTTAACGAAAGTTATTTAACGAAAGTATTCGTTTTTTGCTATTGTTCAATCCTTTGGGTGTTCCTAATGTTCCTGTATCTTTGACAACTGACAACTGAAAAGTGAATTGTGTTTTTGTGAACAACTTATTTCGAACCACCCAGACGCTAGACCTTACCGGTGTGTGGGATTTCGGCGGGAAAATAACATTTTGGCGACCGTTCGAAAAGTACATTAGTGCCGTGAGAGTATAGTAAGCGACAAATTCGTGTGAATATTGTAAAGTAACTGGGAAAAAACGCCAAAAAATATAATGGCAGATCCCGAAACAACTAAGAAAAATCGCAAAGTATTCCGTATGTGCTTTACAAGAGCGGCAAACGAATTAGACGGGCATTTGGAACAAGTTCCTTTGGTATTTGGTGATGTCGAGATCTCTGGGGAGTGCCCAAAGCCCAAGTGAGACAGTTTAAGTGCTTGCGATAATGAAGTCTACAATTCGATGCTTGATGGAGAAGCTACCGAAGAGCAGTTGATGGCCGAAATGGAACAGAGCGAAGCCTACTTGAGAAGGTTTACAGGTTTGAGATTACAAGTTGGAAAACTCCTGTTGAAGCCTGTGGATGAGCAATCTGTTGATGGTGATACGGGTAAGGTAGACCCGAGAAAAGGTAAGCGAAAATTTAAATTACCTGGAATGAAGTTCAAACAATATGACGGCAGCATCAAAGACTGGTTGGATTCTGGTCACAGTTCAAGAAAATTCATTTAGATCAGGACATAGTTCACTGTGATAAAATCGAATGCCTAGCGCAAGCTACCGTACCTGACAGTCGTGCACGTCAAATTGTAGAAAGTTTTCATTGTCTCGATGAAAACTATAAAAAATTTTTAGATTGCATGAAATCGAGATTTGGACGCGATGACTTAGAGATCGAATTCTACGTGCGAGAGTAGTTAAAGTTGGTTTTAAATGTACAGTCGTCCACTTCACAAAGGTTCGAACTATCAAAAGTGTATGATCAGATTGAAACACAATTGAGAGCGCTTGATACATTCGGTATTACGTCAGATAAGTACGCAGCCCTTTCATTTCCGCTTATCGAGTCGTGCTTGCCACAAGAATTACTCAGAATTTGGCAAAGATCTCCTTATAATTCGAGCCGAGATATCGAAAAAGACAATTTCAATGCTTTTCAAAACGATGAACTTGATTCCCCTATCTTTTAATTTGTAACGTTTTGTGAGATCGGAGGTGGAAAATGAACAGCGAATAGTTTTAGCCAGTGAAGGTTTCGGTTTCACGAACTCTGCCGTAACGACGAAAACGAACGAAAAAAGACTTTCGGGATATTCTGCTCCGGGAAAAATGACTGCCGCGGGTCTATCGAATAATGAAGGCAATGTTGCCAAGTGCGTGTTTTGCCAGGGAGTACACGAAAGTGACCAGTGTTTCAAAGCGCAAAGAATGACTCTAGATGAACGAAAGAATATTTTGACGGAAAAAAAGCGTGTTATAGATGTTTAAAACTTGGTCATCAGTCTTGCAAGTGTAGAAGTCGTTTAAAGTGCGTAGTTTGTGGTTCCTCGCATGTCCCGTTGATGTGTCTAGATTTACCCAGTGAGAAGCTGCAAAAATCGTCAGAAGAAACGGAAAAACACTCGCAAGGTGTCCAGAAAGATAAAAGCATGACAAATTTAACTGGCGAACATGTTTTTCTGCAGGTTTTACGAGTAGTGCTTAGAGGCACTAGCCGAACAAAAACCGTGAGGGCATTTGTAGATACAGGGAGCACCAAAAGTAACATTTTAAAATCTGTAGTGTCAAATCTCAACTCACAGCCGGAAAGAGCCCAAAGAATTACATTGTTTATTCGGCGGCTGAGGAAAAGATGGGATGCATTATGTGTATGATGTCACAATTTTGAAAGGGAATTTCTGTCACAATTTTGAAAGGGAATTTCTGTCACACATTTGAGGTTTCAGACCAGAAGCAAATTTGCAATGAAGTTACACTTGTTTTTACGGTCCTTGGGTTGATGAATTGAAATCCAAAAACATAGAAATTTCAGACTTTAATAGTAAGGGGCCTATCGAAATGTTGCTTGGAGCAGATGTAATAAATAAGTTATTTACTGGTAGAAGACTTATGTTGAGTTGTGGGCTCGTGGCCTATGAAAGCTATGTGGGGTGGACACTCGAAGGAAAAATTATTCATACCCACAAGAGTCAGTCAATGACAGTTGTATCAATGTTAACCAATCCAACAATCACCGATCTGTGGACTTTGGACGTACTGGGAATATAGGACCCGACAGACAGAAAAACCAAGATAGAAATAGCTTAGGAAGCTAGAAAGTTTTTTAACGATACCACGATGATTGACAAGGAAGGAAGGTACGAGGTTAGATTGCCTTGGGTGGAAAACCATCCTCCCTTACCGACGAACTATAAAATCGCAAGAACGAGGCTTGACGGCACATTGCAGAAGTTGGAAAAAGAAAGTATGACATCGCGATACGCAGAAGTTTTCAAAGAATGGGAAAATCATAGAAAAAACCTATTGTGACACTACCAAAGGACACTCTTTACCCCATAGGCCGGTCATTAAAGAGGGATCAACTACGGCGGTCAGACCAGTTTTTGACGCAAGCGCACACGAAAAATGCAAGCCATCCCTAAATCAGTGCCTTGAAAAGGGTGAAAATTTAATCGAGAAAATACCTGCTATACTTACAAGATTCAGAGAGTATAAGATAGGTGTCATATCGGATGTGAAAAAAGCGTTTTTGCAGATCAGTGTGAATCCGAAAGATAGGCATATCCAGCACAACAGAGTCGTTTCCGGAGTGAATTGTAGCCCTTTCTTACTCGGAGCAACGGTAGAGCATCATCTATTAGAGTGTTTAAAAAGGAGCACAATCAACGGGTGTGCATATTCCAGAGAAACCATTGAGAGACTCGCTAGGAGCTTATATGTCGACAACTCTGTTGCTAGTGTGCCAGATAAAGAGTGTGCCAGAGAGTCAGTGGAGGCGATGGCGGAAGCACAGATGGAGCTCGGAGAGTGGGAGTTTTCTGGAAAATGTAGAGGAAAAGAAAGTGTGGCAGTGCTAGGATTGGGATGGTTCCCAGTGAAGGATGTGTTCACATTGAATCCTGACCTAATAAAGACAGAAATAGAAGATGTAGTGGTGACGAAGAGAAAACTACTTAGCATGGCTCAAAAGGTGTTGACTCCATAGGCTACACGTGTCCAGCTACGTTAAAACCCAAGTTATGGTTACAAGAGCTGTGGGTCCAAGAATATCACGTGGGATGCGGAAGTAGACCAAGACATCGCCACTGCTTTCAAACAGTGGGTCAAGGATTTACCGTTCTTGACAAACATTGAAATTCCTCGATGGAATAAAATTGGACGTTCGGAACCAAGTGATGTGACGATTCACACATTTGTAGAAGCGTCACAACAAGCTTATGCAGCAACGATTTTTTGTAGAGTAGTTCAGGAGAATAAAGTGTGGGTTTACCTGTTGGCAGAAAAGTCTAGGATTGCTCCTTTAGAGAACAAAGAAAGAAAGATGACTATACTACGACTTGAATTGTTGGTAGCTACAATTGGAGCCAGACTGTATATACAAGTGTCGGAAAATCTTACCGCAAAATATCGGAGTTATTTCTGGAGTGACTCGACAACAGTCATTTATTGGATCCAGAGAAATGGAAACTGGGGTTTTTTTGTTCATAACAGAGTGGATGAAATTAGAAAGTTAACCCCCCAAGAAGAATGGAGACACATTCCAGGTGTAAATAATCCTGCAGATTTACCTTCTCGTGGGTGCTCGCCTAAACAGTTATCAGTGTCAAAATGGTGGGAAGGTCCTCAGTGGTTATATGAGGGACAATAAAAATGGCCCTAAACATATCAACAAGTAAATGAAGAAGTTGATGCGGAGCGAAAAAAAAATTGCCTAAAAACCTTGATGAGTGTAAATCAATCATATTCTGATTACTTCCACATAGAAAAGTTTAGCAATTTTGAAATGACAGTGAGAATGCTTGCAACAATTTTCCGATTTATACACAACTGTACTTCAAAATTAAAAAACCACGAGAAAACTTCTGGAACTTGACACTGCTGAAAATTTTATCCTTAGGAAGGTGCAACAAGAAAGCCTTTCTGGATCAAAAGACAATCAAATAAAAAGTTTGAAACCAAAATATGATGCTTCTGGTTTGATCAGAATAGATTCAAGAGTTTCAAACAAACCTAACAAGACTGTAGATTTCAAGTATCCTATTATCTTGCCAAGAAAACACCCACTTGTAGTTTCTTTGATAATGGATGCACATCGAAAGAACTGCCATGTAGGAACGCAAGGTTTGCTTTGTTTATTGAGAGAACGTTACTGGATTTTTATGGGCAGGAAAACTATCAGATCTGTCATTAGAAAGTGTACGGTATGTCGTAGATATGGCGCTGAACCAATTGTTATCGAACCACCACCGCTACCAGCAGATAGAGTAAGTGATGCAATTACGTTTGAAATAACTGGTGTTGACTTTGCTGGACCTCTTTTTTTTTGAAATCAGGAGAAAAGGCTTGGGTGTGCTTATTTACGTGCGCGGTTTATCGATGTGTTCACTTCGAGCTGACTTTACGGTTATCTACAAATAGTTTCTTGCGAGTGCTACGTCATTTCATAGCGAGACGCGGTAGACCAAAGGTGATTTACAGTGATAACGGTACGAACTTTAAAAATACTTATAACGCTTTTGAAAATTTGAACTGGGGCCAAATAGAACGTGAAACTTCGGTGCAGCGAATCACGTGGAAGTTCAACCCCCCGACGGCGTCGTGGAGGGGGGGTTTCTTTGAAAGACTCATCGGGTTGGTGAAAACACTGATTACTATCGTTTCGGACGTCCATCGTCTTAATGTATTTGGAATGTTTTCACGACGTTTCGAATGCTTGTATCTGCAATCGTCTTCAGGTGAATACTGACAAGTTTAGGTGCTACTTACCAATTTATATGACTGTCGGCGCAATGATGCGTGCAATTCCGCCATGTGCAGCGGCGCGTATAATTTCGCGCGGTGTGGTGGTGCGTGAAGTTTCGCGCCTCTGCAGCCCGCCAGAAAGAGCAATCAGGGGTTTCCATACGTTCTTGATCTCAACGCTTGGTTGACTGAAGGCGTTATTGGCTTCGATGTAGGCGGCCTCTTTGAACTTTCGTTTGAACCAATGCTCCTCTCTATGTAGAATACTTGCGTCGTCCCATAGAACTCGATGGTGCTCAGTCCAGGCGTGGTCAGCGATTCCCGATTTTGATGTTTCTCCACGTTGAGTCCATTTCTTGTGCTCATCCAATCTTACCGATAACGGTCTCTTTGTCTCTCCAATGTAGGAATCTCCGCATTCACATGGAACTTCATGAATGCAATTCTTACTGATTTCGTTTTTGTTGTCAGGTTTGGTCTTAGTCAGGAAACTCCGTGAAGTACTGCCGGATTGGAAGCAGCTCTTGATGTTGAACTTGTTTCCGATCCTTCTGATCTTCTCGGATACACCTCTGATGTATGGAAGGCAGATCACTGTGCTTTGTTGTTGCTCTTCAGATGTCTTCGTTCTCCGGAGTTGTTTCAATACTTCTTCTAGGAGTTTCTTGGGATATCCATTCCGGTGGAGGTCCTCTCTGATGTGGTTTAATTCGGCATCTAGTGACTCCACGTCGTTGCATATGTGCGTCGCAACGACCACTGCTATGTTTTTACGCGAACAATCAAACACGACTGTACCGGACATTGATGCAATCGTGCAGCATGCGTCATAAGCAGAGACTCCGAGAACAGTTACGTTAGAGGTCTCGAATAGAATATATTGGACAGTTTGAACTTTGGTTTGACAAGAAGCCGAGTGTACCCGTTAAATTAGACCAAATTGTCCTACTAGGAAATGATTCTACAAAACGTGTAGAGTGGCCTTTAGCTCGTGTGATAAAGGTCATTCCAGGTAAAGACGGAAGCGCGAGATTAGTGCGAGTAAGAACGTCCCGAGGTGAGCTGTTACGGCCAGTGCAGCGTTTATATCCTTTGGAGTGTACTTCAAGCAAAGAGGAGTTGAGTCCACCGCAGAAGCTGTATGAAGATGAGCTCGTAAAAGAGCTAGATGAAGACGCCAATTCTTTGGAACAGGAAAAAAAGGGACTCGAGTAACGAAAAATGAAAAACTAAAATTGAAACTTGTTAGGGAAAGTGTAGATTCTAAAATTACCCGTTGGGGACCTAAAATTAGAAAGCCACAAAGATTTTGTAATTGAGTGGGTTAAACTTATTTCTTTTGGTTTATTTTTGTGAGTGAAAGCTTTTGTGTTTAAACTGTTTCCCAGGTGGGAGAATGTTGTAACTTAATACGGCTCTGTATTTTGTGATTCTAGTACCTCTGTGAAAATCGGCACGTACGCCATTGTCCCGAGAGCTGGCGGCCTCTAATCAAGTTTCAAGTTTTGAAATGTAAAAAAAAAGTATTGCATCATCCTGTCAGTATATTTTAATCTAATGTTTTCGAGAATTTCAATGTTTTTGTAAACAGTTATTTAACGAAAGTATTCGTTTTCATTTTCACGTTTCTGCTATTGTGAATTGTGTTTTCGTGAACAGTTCAACTTATTTTGAACCACCCAGACGCTAGACCTTACCGGTGTGTGGGATTTCGGCGGGGAAATAACAATCAGAACATTACCCATGATACCTCGAGCTCGCAACCCATCTTCCTCTTCACCACTTGAACTATCACTGTCGGTGAGTAATTCGTTTCAAAAAAACATTGCTACGACATCCATTACAAATCGATCAAACTTAAGATGAATCAAGAATCGAAGACAGAATGAAAGGTGCAAAGCATAGAAAATGTTAACCCTCGTATGAGTACAAATCAACGCGCGAAAGTAAATCAAAAAGTGACAGTTGATAGAATAAAGTTGTCCCGTAAAAAACGTTCGTTGGTGCTAACCATAAACTGAGAAGTAGTTACCAGTCCGGTGACTCTGGGCGATTTACGGGACATTCCCATTACCTGTTCTGTTGTTATTTTTTCAGTCAGAGGAAAAGCAGAATGAGAAAGTTGGAGAAAAAAATGAAGGCATGAAAAGAACAGAAGAAAGCTATTTTTAAGTATTATCGATTTCATGTACTTCATACCTAATATTTGAGTCTCTCTCTTGATAATTTTAGCCCAATCGATGTCTAGTTTATTACAAATATTATGTGTTTTATTGTTATTTTTTCAGTCAGAGGAAAAGCAGAATAAGGAAGTTGAAGAAAGAAATGAATGCATGAAAAGAACTGAAGTAAGATAGTTTTAAGTATTATCGATTTCTAGGACAATTCATCATAACTTCATAGCTAATATTTGAGTCATTCCCTCAATCAATGTTGCCCAATCGATTACTGATGAGTCACAAATATTACTGACGTTTTTTTGAGAAATAACGAAGTAACTATGCAAAAAGTGTGTGAGAATGAAAATATAAGAGATGAGGAGATCTCTTCAAATATAGAAAGTTTCAATTGTACACAAATATCAGAAACAGAATGGAAAAATTCGTTATAGAAAAAGACGTCTATATATTTCCGGAAAGTAATGAAGGTTAACTCCAAATTCAGGAATTGTTTCAGTGAGTTTGAAGATAAGTAATTCATGGTAACTCTATAAACCAACTTGACTGAGTATTTGATTAAAGTGAAAACATTTTTTTTTCAGGCATTTTGAAGGTAAAGTTTGAAAAAGGTCATTTCCCTAACAATGAAAAAAAAGTAAGTTTGAAAAGATATTACTGAAAAAATATTACCCACCCCTTTTTAAGAGTTACTGACATTTCTTTGAGAAATATGCAAACTTTGCAAGGAATATGTGAGAATAAAAATATTGCAGATGAGGAAATTTTTTCAAATGTAGAAAGTTTTGATTGTACACATATATCAGACACTACGATAGAAAAATCCGTTACGGAAAGAGATCTTTATGCATTTTCAGAATCGAATACGAATTCAACTCCGAATTCAAATGTTTCTGTAAGTGTAAAGATAAGTAATTCGATGATAATGATTTGCCATTTAATGTTCATATAATTTTATCAGCATTCTGATGTCAAATCTTCACCAAGCACACTTATGATTTCATCAAATATTTGGAAGTCTGTAACAGAGTCGAATATCAAATATTTCTTTTCATTCTGATAGTGTAAGCTCAGTGAGTACTGACATAATTGATGTGAATGAGTATTCTGAAGAGTCTGAAAAAAGTAACTCTATATCTGAAAGTACTGAGTGTACGGAATGATATTATTGATATCAAAAGCAAAGGAGAACAACAGAAAAACAATCAGTTATTACAATTAGAGCTGAAAGTTTTACTGGGGAAATGGAGGTGTGTGTGAAAACTATTAATTAACCATTATTATAATATAGGCGTTAATGTTGTAGATGAAAAACAACAGCAAAAAAAAAGTGTTAGGTGTAAATTGAACACTGATATTGTATCAAGAAATTTTGCAAGACATATGGAAAACAATCATCGAAATGAAAATGAAGTGAGGAAAATATTAGAATATCCCAAGCAAAAAAAGAAGACAAGCTTTTGTTTTATTTCGAAAAAATACGAATTTCAACGTATATATTAACGGAGAAGTGCGGCCATACCAACAGACTGGGGAACAGCATATCTCCACATTATGTCCTTGTATATATTGTGAAAGCATATTTCGGAAAAATTATCTTAAACGTCATGTGAAAATGTGTCCGAATAAAATCTCTTTCACAGCTAATAAGAAATCCCAGTTAGCTCGTCAGAGTTATGTTCCAGACTCCCAAACGTTAGTAGCTTGTTCAATGGATCCAACGAATGCTTTATCCAGATTGAATGTGAAAGAACAGATATAATATTTAAATACTTTTTACATACACAAACTAGTAAAGAATATTTCATTTTGCTTCATTACTCTCACAGTTTATACTAAGTATTACCAAATTGGATAAAGAAACAATAATACTGTCAATTGAAATAAGACAAGAGTAGGTGCACACACTTAATTAAATTGGAATAATAAATCATTCATACTTCTGTGCAAAGGACGATTTTCTCATGCCAACAGAGAATCTTAATAATAACTTGTAAGACAGTTCAGTACATAACCTAAACGTGGACAAAAGTAGATAAGCTAGGGGGTTCTGGCGCAACCCCTATTTTGCTACCCTTAGTGGTGGTTTTTGGCGAAGGCGGCGGTGAGGATGATGGCGGTCGTGCTAATAATATATGTGAATGCGTCAGGAGGTTGTTTTTTGGCGAAGGCGGCAGTTTGGGTGATGGCGGTTCGTTGTAAGAGGAGTTGAGAAAAAATAGCGGTTGTAGGTTTTTGAGAGGGTGGGGTGGGTGTATGTGGGCGAGGAAAAATTCTGGAGGAGTGGTCTGTGATTGGTCGCAATGGTGGCAGCCATGTTGTGGATGGAAGAGTGGGATACTTCTGATGCAGGGTATATCCTTGAAGTCGACCTGGAATACCCTGGAGGAATACACGACGATCACAAAGATTTTCCACTTTGTGCAGAAATCGAACTCCTCCAGGTTCAAAATTCCCCAAATTACTGACCACCCTGTACAACCAAGAAAACTATGTCGTACATTACCGCATATTAAAACAAGCTTTGGAAAACGGTCCTATTCTCAGAAAAATTCACAGGATGTTGCAGTTCAAACAATCGGCATGGCTGCAACTCTACATTGAATTAGGCACGAAATTACGCGGCCAAGCTACAACCAAAAGTATTATCACTTCCAAAAGGTAAATATAGCCATTTTAGTGAAGTGTTATCATCTTTGTGGATGCAAAAAGCAAGGAATATTTCGAATTTATACAAAAATATCACAATTAAAAGTTGTTTTTGATGTTTCAACTTCATACCTCGAAAAAAACAAGTTTCAGAATTCAAAAGCAGATTAGTTAGAGGTAGAATTGTGTATTTTTTTTAAGTTTCTCATACATGGCCTCTCCAAAGCATGACATTCAATCATACCAACCTAATGAGAAGAACTTAATATTCCAAATTGAAATGTATTGATTGTTTCGGCAATTTTCTGATAATGAATTGTTGTTTCTATACTGATTGAATATATTTGTTGAGGGTTTCTATGTTATGAAATTTTATTGAATTGGATATTGGATGAGTCCTAGGGTCAAATAAGTATTTACAAGATTTCTTCCACATAATTCCACATAATTTGGTTTACTTGCTGAGCCCAATAAAAATGTCTCATTTTCCATTTCTACTAATGGATCATTGATATTATGTCTTGGAATGAGTGTTTTTACTCTATAGTAATAGTTTAAATGAAACTATCAATAGTTCGAATAAAAAAATATTTATTTTTCCAGGATCTTCAGAGAGGCGATCAAGATTATATGAGCTTCAAAAACGGGGGGACTTCAATCATAACGCTGTGAGAGGCAATGAAATCATTACAGTTAGATCACAAGCCAAATCCAAAGTTCATCAAAATTCTGTACCATGTCCTCATTGTAAAGGTTATTACTCAAGTAATAATCTTCGTAACCATATACGTTTGAAATGTAAGCTGAGCCGAGGAAAAAATAGGAATTTCAATGTTTTGAGTAGATCTCTCAACCAAAAATATTAAAAAGAGCAAATGATGTGATGAAACATTCAGTTTTTCCCAAACTTCGAGATGATGCCATCACAGATCTGATTAGATATGATGAACTCATTATCACTTTCGGAAACATGATGTCTATCAAATATAGCACCAGCAGTCATCATCACCAGATGATTCGATATAGATTAAGGCACTTGGGTAAGATCCCACAAACAGCCAAGTCTTCCAACTCTGAGATATCAGACATGGCATCCCTCTTCGATCCCAAATATTTTGATTATGTTACAAAGGCAATTCAAGATATGGCAGGATTGAATTATCAGTGAGTTTAATCTTAGTATTTTATAATAATTCATTTCCCGAATAATCCATTAATGCTTTTGCCCATTCACCATCTAATTGTTTTAGCAAGGGGTAGTACAGAGCTCCAAGCAATGCTACCAGTTCATCTACATTGCTGCTACAAGTTGGTGGAATGGCAAAATTTGAGGCCATTAAATCCGGAGATTTCGAAAGAGAAAAAAAGTGGATAAGTTTAACTTTTTGCTGCAGAAGAGTATGAATCCTTTGATAAATAAAATTGCGATCGAAAATAGAACCCAGAGACAGAGGCAAAAATTAGTTATCCTACCAAAGACAGAAGATGTCAATAGACTTTTAATTTTTTTATGTGATGAGATCAAACGTAGTGTGGAAAAATTCAAAGATAATTTCGATTTGAAAACGTGGGATAATTTGGCAAAGTGTACTTTAACTTCATTGATGATTTTTAACAAATATTGAGTCTAATCGAGCAATTGTTCATGATAATCCAAAACTAACTGACCACTCTATCATATCTGTAAATTTCTGTAATGCAAATACTACATTGGGGAAAAAATTCAAACAAATTAGATAAATAAACGTAGATACCTATCATAAATGAACATTGAGCTATTGGAATTTAAATTCAGTTAATGTGATGTGATATTGGAAGATATAACAAAAAACTGTCTGAATATTGTGGATCAGTTAGCACCAGAACGTTCTGTTAAAATCAAATCAAATCAGGTCCCATACTATGATAGTGAGTTAAAAAGCAAAGGAAAGAGATATAGCTTATAAGATATTCAAACAAAGTATAA
This sequence comes from Gonioctena quinquepunctata, assembly GCA_018342105.1. Lineage (NCBI taxonomy): Eukaryota > Metazoa > Arthropoda > Insecta > Coleoptera > Chrysomelidae > Gonioctena > Gonioctena quinquepunctata. The sequence continues at coordinate 19,709 of JAFIRS010003963.1, read as the reverse complement.
ACTTAAGTAAACATATAAATTGGAAAATTATAAGAGAATAAGATATGATTATGTGAATATGCTAAAAACGAAAAGAGAGGGTTATTATGAATAGAAAATTGATGAAAATAAGCATAATACGAAAGAAATGTGGAAATGTTCAAAATCATTTATAAATCCAATTGAAAGTTATAATTTTGAAAGGATAGTATTCAATGTCGGTGATCGAATAAAAGTTTGTAATACAGAAATTGATATTGCAAATGGATTCAATGAATATTTTGTAAATAGTATAAGTGAAATTGTAAACAGTATAAATTCTGACTCAGAATGGAGTTCAAACAGTTTTGATTTAGTAAATTGTAAATTAGACTCATTTAAACAGATAGACCTGCCGCAGTTGAAAAATATAATATTCTCAATGGATAAGATCAATAGATCTGGAGATTATGGACAGTCTATTTTTAAAAGAGACATTTAACACCATGGGGCATGTTATACTGAACTTTATAAATACGTCTCTTCAAACTGGTCAATTTCCCCAACACTTCAAGACAAACACAGTAATACCAATACCAAAAATAAGTCATACTTTAGAACCATGTAATTTTTGTCCTATAAATACTCTTCCAATCCTTGAAAAAGTCTTGGAACGAGCAGTGTATGAGGAACTCAACAAATACTTTGATGAAAACGGGTTATTTTTAGGTTGTCTAATCCAAAAGCTCAAATATCATGGTATTGGTGATGTGGTATTGAAGTGGATGGAAAGTTACCTCAGTTTTAGGAGTCAAATAACAAAAATTAATAGGGGCTATTCACAAAAGTTAGTAAATGATCTTGGAGTTCCACAAGGTAGTGTACTGGGACCTTTACTTTTTTTAAATTTATATAAATGATATGAATTACGTAGATGGTGATCACGTGATAAACTTATTTGCAGATGATACATTAATATATACCTACGATAAAATCCTGCAAGTCGCTGTGGAAAAGATGAATAATTCATTGAAAAATATTGAGTTGTACCTTGGAACAAATAAACTGAAACTCAATATCACTAAAACTAAGGCGATGATCATCACAACAAGGTATAAACAAAATAACATTGGGAGAAATACAGTAAAATTAAGATGAACGAAAATGATGTAGAAATGGTGAGTGAAATTAAGTATCTAGGGTTTATTGTAGATAACACAATTTCTTTAAATGATCATGCTTATTCTTATCAGTGGATGCTTGTATTGGTTTCACCTGTTTGTATCCCAAACTTGAAATAAATAAATAAATAAATAAATGCTGACTATGTAATAAGTAAAATATCAAAGAAACTGTATTTTTTCTCCAGAGTGTCATCTTTATTATCAATGTATGCCAAAATAACGTGCTATAATTGTATAATAAAACCTCATTATGACTTCTGCGGGAGTCTCTTATATCTTTTGAATCAGAACAAATTTAATCAATTACAAAAATTATAGAATCGTGGAATGCGAATAATATTACGCTGCAATAGAATGACACCTATATATATATAAATCCTTTATTTAGTTCATTTTACTAATTTACATTGTCAAGTCATTGCAATGATTACAATGAGAACGATATATAGCATGCTTTCAGATTAAAATAGACTAAGTTCAAAAAATAAAAATGTATATACAATCACTATATTACACATACATATGCACAAATACTACAACCTATTTGCACACCATACATCTATACGCTCCTACAAATTTCTAAAAAAATATTTAATAAATACACAAAAATACTTATACAAGATATGCTCTGTAGTTTAAGGTGACTTACTATCTCACAACGACTTAACCATCAAACTATGATATTCATATTTAAAATAATAAACAATTTGCAACCAATATACTTAGAAAACCTATTAATCACAAATAGTGAAGTACACCACCATAATACCAGATCGAACACCAATTTTCACATCCCTAGGACAAATTCACGAAGCAGTATGAACTCATTATTTTTCAAGGGTCTGGATAGTTATAATAAACCGCCAAATAATATAAAAAATTCTACTTCTATCCGAATGTTCAAGAGGGACTTGATAACATTTATAACGACAAACTGAATTGAAAAACAAACAACAAATTTATACTTAAAATATATTAATTGCTAAGGCTTTGTTTTTGAATGAATATGTAAAAAAATATGTAAAATATGTAAAATTGTATCATTTGTGCGATATAGTTCATTATTTTTTAGTTTATGTTATTTTATAGTTTGTTATTTTTCCCTTGTTATTTTTTGTTATTTTTTTAAAATTGTTTTTAAATTTATTTCATTAATTTTTTTTTATTTCTATGCATTATGTGTAGATAAAGTATATTAATTATGTTCATATTAGGCTTGCCTATTTGGAAATAAAGTTCTCTTCTTCTTAATAGAAAAAGACCTGGAGAAATCGAGAGGGCCCAGTTGCTTGATTACCAAAATTTTGAAATAATTGACGAAGATAGAAAAAGGTCTCTTGGAGATGAAGAAAGAGGTTTAGCAGCAATGTTTGGAAGATTTAGGATTTGAGGAAAACTGAACAGGAATGTCCCTGTTGTCAGTAATGTAATGATATTCCGAAACAATGCACGTGTCCCTGAGGAAAATGAATATTTATTTGGGAGATGTGATCCAAATGGAATGATCATGGATGCCACATTTTCAGCAAATGCATCATTGACCAAATTCAGAGCTAATGTACCCGGAGCCAAAAATATCACTGCGACCAAATTGAGAAAACATCTAGCCACTATTTCAAATGAACTGAAATTAGATGACAGGGGGATAAATAATATCACGGAATTCATGGGCCATGACACTTCTATTCACAAAAATATTTATCGCCAGATACCAGTAGGCAGATATGTTGTTGATGTTGCCCCAGTGCTGAATACAGCTATTGGTGTGACTGGACATGGAGCTCATTTATTTGAGGATTCTATGGGCACAGAAAAATATTCTGATCCAAATTCGACCACTACATATGAAGAAGTATCCATGAGTAACATTGAAGGACCAACAAATAGTGAAAAAAATGTCCCTTACAAGGAATAAAAATAATGAGTAAGTGATAAAAATAAATTTTTCTTGTATTTTGCCTTCTTCGTTGGTTTATTATAGCTACCTTATCTCTTCCAAGAACAAGTTGGAGTACTCCTGAGGAAACAGTTATAAGAGAGATATGCAATACAGAAATTTCGAAAATGAGGTTTCAATACTCACAGAATGTACAGATGCTATCATCAGGCACAAAATCCTCAAAAATCGAACTCCAAAGCAAATTCAGATTTGGGTGCTCAGCGAAACTAAAAGGAATACAGAGTTGCTAAAATATGAGTCATTGAAGTATTACCCTGTGTTGCGAATTTGATAACAGAAATACATAAGAATATGCCCTTTTATTGTCTTTTATAATATTTTAAAATTTATTCTATTAGGGAAGAGAGCTAACAGATGGATTACCCCTGAGAGAAAAACTTATAGAAAATACTTCCACGATTTATGAGAAGAAAGTGTATCCAAGTTATGAAGAAATACAACAGGTCATCGAACAAGTTCCAGAACTGAAAAATAGAACTCCAAAACGAACAAAATGTCATTTACAACATGACTAAATATTTATCTCATGAAAGGTGGTCGCTCTAATTTTTTTAAGTCAATTCGTGTTATCCAAATAAAGTCTCAATATTTTTTGGGGAGTACTCGGAATATTGTTTTCCATATTTTGGGTTTGCTCTCCCCCTGGAAGTAAAAAATATCAGTGATCTGTTCTGAGAAGGGCAAATTACTGAATTTGCCCCTATACATTACTGCATTTTTTATCTTGATTATCTTGACAATTGCTTGTCAAGATAATACAAAATACTTCAAGTGCGATTTGAAATTGTGATTATTTTCCAAAAACCAGGATTTGGGAAAGGGGGCAGAGGTGATTCCCGAAACGTCATTAGAAGAAGTATATTTTGTGTTGAGAATTTAAATATTACTTTTGGTTGTGAAATATTTCAGGCAAATCATTTTCAAACGGTACGTTACTGACAAATTTGATATTTTCTCAATTCATTTCAAAATCCGGAATATCATAAACACACTAAGGCATTGGGCGAAATTTAGCAATTTACCCTTCTTAGAACAGATAACTGATATTTTTCACTTCCAGGGGGAGAGAAAACCCCCAAAAACGGAAAACAATTTGAGTTATGTTATTGTACTTCTGGATATTGCATTGGACATTTGTATTCTTGAAACTCCTCTTCTCCTGGTAACAAAAGGGTGAGACAGTGTTTTTTCAAATGTAAAATAATACCAGAGATTTTTTTTACTATCATCAAAAATTATCATTACTTATTGATATAATTTTTGTTGTTTTTCTGAAGTGACTAATGAATATTTCATTATTGATTTTTGTTTTCTTTACATTTCGAATCAGTTTTCTAGATTGGTATATGATTGGGTTTCATTCAATTATATTGGTTAATACACTATCAACGATATCCTATGAATAACATAGGTTTTCATGTTATTCTGATCAATGGTACATGTATCAACACTGGTGAAATACAAGAATATATGTTAAATAATGATATGTACTATGAGGAAAAAGTACACAAAAAACAGTTACTAGAAGTTTTACGCAGTTATTCGATGAAAAAGAAATATTTTTGTGATTCATTGGCTGAAAGCTTGGGACATACGGTGCTCAGCCTTCCTCCTTATCACTGTATATTTAACCCAATTGAACATATATGGCATCAGCTCAAGTCAGCGGTTCGAAGAAATAATACTTCTCCAACCATAAGTTCAACTGTGGTAGCTCTTATTCAATTAGAAACTGCAAACATTCCTGATAGCAGCTGGGCCAAGTGTGTTTCCCATATTAAAAAAGTGGAAAAGTCATATTCGGTATCGAAAAAATTCCCAAAGAAGAGTTTATTATCAATTTGGATGACAGTGAAAGTGAAACTGATCTTCGTTAGTAATTTTGTTTATAAATACCTTTTATCGAGAAACTGAACTTTTTATAAAGAATAAAGTTTGACATTTTACATTAATTAGGTATATCATATAATATTATATAATATAATATAATTATATATATATATATATATAATTATCATATATTAAATATAAATAAACAATTCTCAATTATATTCAAACGATTTTTCTTGATAATTATCTCAACCCATTATCATTATACCTCTATAAAACAAAATTTAATGGCTAGGGCAGGTACAACTCTGCGTAGAATCCACCGCCTGCTGATAACTCAAGTGGTTGGTGATTTACGACCTTCTTAGATTTCTGGTCGCACTTTACATAACAATTAATAAAGTTGAAGTTATTTGCTATTTCTGCTCTCCTTTGTAGTCCCCGACTACGCAAAGCTGCGTCTGCATTTTCTAGATCGTTTTTTTCTTCAATAACCTCTTGTTGATCAGCATTGATGTGTTGATCCACTTCTTCGTCAGGAATGTCATCATTCAAATGTTTGGATATATTGTGTGGGCGGTGAAACAATCATTACGGCTAAGAAGAAGAGCAAGGGGATCTGACAGTACGATGATATTTAAGGCGAGGTGCATGGCATTATCGGCACTTTTTCTGATCTTTCGGCAATCAAGATGTATTGTTTTCTGGAGCTCGTCGGCCATTAATTGGCAGAGTAGAATGCCATGTTGAAATAATTTATTGAAGAGAGCATTTTCCTTTCTCCGCGAATATGATTTCGAATCAGTGAGTTGTGAGTGATCTCAAGGAGGTACGTATTGGAAACGATGTTTGGACCAATTATATTTTAAATATGTCACATTCAAATAATTTCAAAGAGAATGTCAGATAATTTTTCACAAAGGAAATATCTGAAGTTATCTACATATTTTGTTTAAGAAAACAGTGATTAGATTTATTCAGGTCAATCTGACTAAAAATAGCAGTATCGTTCACTATATATTTTTGAGGAATTCTGTCAGGATTATGAATCCCACATGTATATATTTTCCATGAGTTTTTATATATCTTTGGTATGGTTCCATATTTGGTGATAATTATCACCGAGCTGTGATTTTGATGTGGTTGAAGTGAACACACACAATATATATATATATATATATATATATATATATATATATATATATATATATATATATATATATATATATATATATATATATATATATATATATATATATGTATAAATTTGGTACTTGGAATTTTTCTTTGAATTTATAGAAACCTTTTTAAAGAAGTATTTGACGGCTGGTCAAACATTGATTCTCATATACCTTTCTTGAATATCACTGAAATTGAAGTCATTTTCGTATATCATATTCAACAAACTTGATTGTTGCCAAATTCTGATTTTTAATTCTAGATAACGTATAATCTTGGTTGCTCAAGATCAGAGAAAAAAATCATCTTTTCCATATATGAAGCAGAGATCATTTTTTATTAATTCATAAAAATTATTAAAATAATTCTTCAATTTCAGTATTGGATATTACTCATTTGTGTGCTCGGTTGGTTTTGAGTGATAATCTCTTGATGAGATTACACTCAATTGTAACAACAATGAGTTGAGGAGTGCATTGAAAATATTCCAAGTTTCAAGAAGTAGAATTCTTGTATATCAAATTCTGACACAAACAATATTGTTTTTCATGTTTAATCGCTGAGAACACACTAGATAGACCAGAAGCAGATGCTTGTGTCCCTCGGTCGCCCAGCAAATATAGGTACCCCCTGATTGCGAGCCAAACAACTTCGTAAAGTCTAGCTAAGTGCTACACAAAAATACAATCAAGGTACATCGACATCGATGAACCGACAGGTTCAGCAGACAAAAAAACTTCATTAGTTTTCTTGCGTTGGAATTTGAATTCAATCAATGTTGAAGAATTGGAAGATGTGAAAATTTGTAAGTAGATTGTTATAAGTTGGTATTTGTTTTATTGCTGTAGGTATTCACAGAAGGAAAGTTATTTGATTTGCAATCATTATTAAATAGGGAATTTGGATTTTTCTCCTAGTTTAAATGAAAATTCTGGCGTCCATTCGAATTCACAATTTCTAAAACTTTGCTTGAAACATAAAAAATTTGAAACTAGCAAGGCGATCCAAAGAACTCCACACCGCTCTTCACTGAATAGTCTGGGCATTATATTACAACAATTAACTTGAATCATATTACAAGTTTTGCCGCATAGTATTCATTTGGGCATGTATACTAGATCTTGAGTTTTCGGTTTTTATGGACAGACCCCGGCCACTGAACGTCTATAGAAATAAATTGCCTGTACATTTAAGCTGCAATAGCCTTTCCTGTTGCAGTATTCATTCCCATGCTCGGTTGATTTTGAAATTCATATGTGGGTGCAATCAATAACGCCAATTGCACACGGAAATTGGTATTTAGAATTCCGTTGCTGCTGTGCTTCATGCATATTATTATTTGCAGGAAATCGTATCCAAAGATGGGACTTTTCCATGATTTTAGTCAGTGCATGTTTTACCGTTTTGCTGACTGTGTTCGATAAACACCTTCATCCTTTCCCAACTCCAATTTGAAACCCAGGATCGCTTAGGAAGCGAAGGAATATTTGCATTTTTTGCTTCTGTTTAATGCCTCTACTCTGGTTTCTTTACTATTTTACAGAAAATGTGCTGCTAACCACTCAACATTAACTCTAGAAAAACTGTACAGCTTGTGGTACTCATTCTCGGGACACTCACTTCGCTACGAATATTTTATTTTTCTAATATTAATAAACTGAGCCTTTTTACTAAATACTGTGCACGTTACGAACTAGTTCAGTACTGTACTACTCGATTGAAGTCTCAAACTATTTTAACAAGCTTCACATTTTTGAGTTTCAAAAATGGTTAGTTATTGCTTGAAATTTAAGTAGGGTGAAGTGGGGTAAGCGTAATCATAGGGCAAGTGTATCAGGCACTTCCCAAATTTTTTATTATCGTTTTTAATTTTTTTCTATCTAAAATTTTAAAGTCCAACTAATTTTTTGCCTTTATTTTATGTTTTTATCCTTTTCCAGGTATAGTTGAAAATGTTAGTATTTTAGATCTCCCTGTATTTTCACTTGTTGTGCGAGTATCGATTGTAATTTTTCATTTCATATTGCTTATACGAATGTTTCAATAAGGTTGTGGTATTTTGCTTTCCTTGGATTGTTTTCCTACAAGGAATCGGATTCTGCTGCCAGATTTCGATTTGGATTGCCAAAAAAAGAAAAATAATAGTGATTACGTTTAACCCCATCAAAAAATATATATGGGGTAAGTGTAATCACGGAGATTGGGGTAAGTGTAATCACGGAGATTGGGGTAGATATAATCATTCAAAGAACATTTAAAAACTGCACAATCTGCCCCACAAGTAAATTATGATGAGCCAAGCACAAGCAAACAGCAAGAGACAGGTGAGAGCATCATCTTTGGAGCAGCAACCACTTCCAGAAGCAAAGCCCATCGCAGGACGAAGTAAAAATAATGTGTCATTTGAAGATTTGTTGCTAGACACCGTAAGATAATCTCCCCGACCTCATTAGGAAGAGAAAAGAAAAAAAGGAGCTTCTGGAATTAAAATTATCACAGCACAGGAAAATATAGAAAGAAAAAAAGGCAGAGCAAGATGAAAAAAAAGCAAAAATTGAATCAAGGAAAGCGAAAAATCTAGAAAAAAACGGAGAAGTTTGAAATAAGAAAAAATAAGCCCAAAAATATTATTCTATGAAGTTCTTCCTATGAATAGGACGAAGCCAATTTCTGAGCCACAGTGAGTCAGTAGAGGAAGATTTTGCAACCTATTCACAAAGATTAGATGGAGAAGAGGAAGCCCGGAAACAAGACGAATTGTTACTCACTGACTCGAAACAACCTGATGTTAGAAATTAGCTTCTGGTCTCATTCAAAGGAAAAGAAAAATATAATCATTTATGTTGGTCGAATAATAGCATTTGATGGAGGATCACAACCTTTGATTATGTTTCTGAAAAATTCCGACCAAAACTCGCAACAATTGACCTGAACATTGGCCTGAACAAATTGACCATCACTCAGTGTCTGCATCAGACATCAAGTTAGTTTTACCAGAACCAAATTTAGGACGAAGGGGAGAATTAATTTTTCCAGTATTCTTCGCTACATACAATGTAAAATAAAAGGAAAAAACTACATTGTACAGTTTGTTATGTTCACATATTTCAATAAACGTGTCTAAGACAAACATGCGAATTGTATTCATTCCACAAAAAAGCTTATGACGTTCTTATAAATTGAGCTATTAGGCTAAATTTATTTTTGGTGAAACTGCATCATTAATACTTTATTACACTTTCCCCAAATACTCTAGTATACGATGCATACGGAAATTACAAACCATGATTACATTTGCCCGAATGCTGGGTAAATGTGATCAGCGAACATAACTTCTTATATTTGTTTATAAAAAATACGCTATGCCTAGTAGAACAAAATAAAATACTTTTTTAACAATTAGATATGTAGTATTACTGTAAAAATCAGGATCCTATCTCTTTTGGGTACCTTGATATTGTCAAAAATGTATCGAACACCCCGTAGAGTAAATCAATGAGTATAATTTTCAAGTGGGTCACAATGTTGCTATTCTGCAAAACACGAATTAGTGCCAAACAAAAACAAGAGGTTTTAAAAGTGACGACTGATGGTTTGATCGGGGAGTCGACGTTGGGTTTTTGCCGTGCCCAAAGCTAGATTGGGAAATGGGGGCAGCTAGAGCGTTGAAAGGTTAAGAAGCCCTATTGTCCTATTTCCAATTTGAAGATTATGGTTTTTGGAATTAGTCCACATTTATTTCTGTAAGTAAGCTCTATACATTTGTAATTAATAACTAGGTACTAGAAGGGAATTCATTGTTTCATTTCAATAAATATTTTTCTATATTTCTTTACAAAGTGTTTTCTACCATTAAAGGGTCAGAATCTACCTAGTTAGTCGTGAACAAACCCCAATTCACGACAATATTATAATTTAAAGTGTAACTATCGTTTTTCTGATTACACTTACCCCGATTCACCCTTATTGCTTTATTTTATTCACACCCGCTCAAGTTTTACCTGCTACAAGCAAATAGCTTAAACTCATCAGTTCAAGCCAAAGCTAATTATTATTCACCTAAACTTTGCTATAAAATGGTAAGTAAAAATTCATACTACAATTTTATTCACACTGCCTAATGGACAACTCCAAAACATGTGTGTTCGACTTTCATTATAACTTTATGCTACCCACTAAGGGGGCGAAAAAATGCAAGTTATTGTACACCGACACTTCATTTATGAATTGAGTTGCGATGATGCGTATGCAGAGATCGTGGGTTTGTTTACGTTAAAAAATGTACACGTATAGAGCTCAAGAGGGGAAAGTTGTTGAACGAAGGGTTGAATTCTACGTATTGAAAAATAAAATTGTTTTCGAGGACTATCTGAAGTGTTTGAAAGATTTCAAGCAAAAAACAGTGACTCAATGAACCATCCGATCGCTCGCTCATGACTTGTTTAGTATCGAGCAGTCAAAGACAGCCCTGAGTCCACACGATGATAAGCGGCAACCTACTGTGGAATTCTTTGTTCGAAGTAGAATTGTTCACTGTTGAAGTAACTAAGCTTCGTGAGATTTAATTTCATATCCTATTGATTATAGAGTGTCATTCAATTAACTTAGTTTGCTCACAAGTTCACTCAATTTGTTTAATGTGTTAATATTTTATCTAGTTTCCATTCCATATATTTTATTCACGTATTTATTTCGCTCACAAAAATTAACTCTTAAATGAAAGCCATCTTTAGAATCAGTGTTTTTTTTTGGGAATACTGGGGAATTGGGAAAGTGTGCTCCAAGGTTAGTCGTGGACGCCGAACACACCATCCGCATCCGTGAATACCGAGAGGCGTCTTAGTCCTGGGGAGAGGATTAACGAACTCAAAGGTAAGTGTCCCATATGTGCTATCACACGTTCCTAGGATACGCTGAGATAATCACCTGTCGTCCCTTTGAGGCAAAGTAGCATATTTCGTAGGAACTAGGGCAGTTCCAAGTTGTTTGTGCCGCCCGGTATCTTTCAAATGAACTCACATAGGGCCAATCGACATATGCGTGAGTATTCACTAGAGTCAATCAAAACACAAATATATATATATATATATATATATATATATATATATATATATATATGCGTCTTTCCTGAAAAACCATGATTTTACAAAAAAAAAATTATTATAAATATATATATATATATATATATATATATATATATATATATATATATATATATATATTATATATATATATATATATATAAGCGCCATCTCGTAAATTTTTGAGGTACTTGCATTTATTGTACTGGTACCTCTAAACTTTGTGAGATAGCGGTATACGACATCATCCAAATTCAATGTTTATGTTTTTCTTTGGTTAGTCCAAGAATCTCATACTGTTTATTTGAAATATGTATTTCTAGGTACATATAAATAAATCGCCTAGGTACATATAAATAAATTATGTAATAAAAAGGCATTGCATAATGAACTTTCATTGTGAAAATAAGAAATTAGTGACAAAAAATAATAAATGAACTGGATAAGAGAAATTATGTGTGTGTGTGTGTGTGTGTGTGTTTGTACCGCATTAACTGTGGCAACCGGTGTGTGCATTAAACTCAATTGTGGCGTACGCTTTAGTTGTGGCAACACACATTCGGACGCCACAGCAAAATAAGTCATAACTTGGTTATATGAGAACTTGATGAGTGTCGCTTTGAATCTACCGCCTTCTTGACGATAGTACGATAAATTCCTACTGAAACAGAGTTGCAACGGTTTTGGACATGGCGGGAATTTCATATGTGTGTAGTATGCCACAAACGCGCCGGTAGTTTGCATACTATCAACCAAATTGTGACTACATTCGCGCTCTGATGAGGTGGCGCCCTCTGGTCACACACACTATTCAATATTTCTGCATTCGGCTGATCAGTTCAAATCAGAATTCAGTTGTGTCTAGACCGCCACAGTTAACAGGTGTTTTTAAAGGCCGATCAACAATTCTTTCCGTAAGTTTGCATTCTACTCATACTTAATAGTTTTCATTGCAATACAAAACTGAATATTTTAGGAGATGGAAACTAGAAGTCGAAGAATCTTACACATGGCGCAAGAGGAAAATAGAGAAATAAGTAATCGTTTATTGCATTTGCCGAGGTATGAAACGACAAAGTGTCTTGAACGAAATTATAGAGAGCTGGCAATTAAAAGTGAGTACCCATTTGATTACCTAACCATGTTATCAAAGTACAGCAAGGAGGTGAACTTCCACAGATATTTACTTTCTGTGGAATCATTACTTTTTTCTGACATACATGTTTACCTGGTGACCACAGAATCATGCTCCATCCCTATTACGTTTTTGATTTTACTGATATAGATTTGAAATTTGGATATTGATTCAGATTTACTGACTTTTACACGCTTTATATTAACTTGGCTTGCATCTATGAATGTATGAAGTATATGACGGAATCTTTGCAAATAATTTTCAGGTGTTTTTTGTGATTATGGTCGAATTTGATTAAAAATTGCTATTTAGAGATTTTCGGGGTCGGATATTATGAATTTTTCGTCAAAATTCTCAAATTCGAGATGGCGGGTGGACGAGTTTTGTGATTATGGTCCGATTTGATTCAAAATTGATATTTGGAGTTTTCGAGCAGAGATGATGAATCTTTGGCAAATCATAAATTCAAGATGGGCTCGAAGATGGGGATCAGTTTGTCATTATGATCTGAGTCGATTCAGAATTGATATGTGAGGTTGTACATAAAACCTTGAAAGGGTACCTTAGAATTTTTGTCAAAATTCTCAAATTCGAGATGGCGGGTGGACGAGTTTTGTGATTATGGTCCGATTTGATTCAAAATTGATATTTGGAGTTTTTCGAGCAGAGATGATGAATCTTTTGGCAAAAATCATTAATTCAAGATGGGGCTCGAAGATGGCGGATCAGTTTTGTCATTATGATCTGAGTCGATTCAGAATTGATATGTGAGGTTGTACATAAAACCTTTGGAAAAGGGTACCTTAGAATTTTTTGTCAAAATTCTCAAATTCGAGATGGCGGGTGGACGAGTTTTGTGATTATGGTCCGATTTGATTCAAAATTGATATTTGGAGTTTTTCGAGCAGAGATGATGAATCTTTTGGCAAAAATCATAAATTCAAGATGGGGCTCGAAGATGGCGGATCAGTTTTGTCATTATGATCTGAGTCGATTCAGAATTGATATGTGAGGTTGTACATAAAACCTTTGGAAAAGGGTACCTTAGAATTTTTTGTCAAAATTCTCAAATTCGAGATGGCGGGTGGACGAGTTTTGTGATTATGGTCCGATTTGATTCAAAATTGATATTTGGAGTTTTTCGAGCAGAGGTGATGAATCTTTTGGCGAAAATCATAAATTCAAGATGGGGCTCGAAGATGGCGGATCAGTTTTGTCATTATGATCTGAGTCGATTCAGAATTGATATGTGAGGTTGTACATAAAACCTTTGGAAAAGGGTACCTTAGAAGATTTGATGATTTTTCTATAACTAAAGTATCTAAAGGATCCTCATAGCAGAGCTCGAACATTATGTACCGTTATTTCGTTTTTGGATAAATATTTTTGTTCCATATTTTGCTGTCGTGTAGAGAATTGAATACGATGTATCACTCGACCCCCATAGGCTTTAAAAAAAATCAAAATGGCGGACCTTGTCATTTTGAAAAAGAATGACTTTTTTTTGTTGTCAAAAAAAAGCTTATGAACTTTTATTCTACCAAAACAGAATTGAAAGCAAAAATCCAATCCATTCAAAAGTTAACAGGAGTGGGATTACTTTATGATAGTTCTAACATTTTGTACCGCCATTTTGTTGAGTATTAATATTTTTTTTTGAAATCGTGCTGTCGGATAGATAATTGAGAGACGTTTCTAATGAGGTATCACTCGACCCCCCATGCCATTTGAAAAATTCTTTCAGAATGTCGTCGGACCGCCATTTTGGAAAGTTTTTTATCATAAAGTAGCTTATGAACTGCCATTCCACCAAAAAAAAATCATCTGAAAATTCCAATTTATTCAAAAGTTAACAGGGGGGGTTACTTCATGGACACACTGTATATTTTTCGATAAGGAATTGTTTTTCATTTTCAGATTACCAAGATGAATCAGTATCTTCATCTACTGATAAATCACCAGAAATTAAACTCGTACCTACAATACAAATTAGTTCAGAGCAAGTCGCCAATTTGCAAAATGTCAGAGCCATAAATTTTTGAAGATGATGAAGAATTATTATCAGAACTGGAACCTTTTGGTTCTGGCGGCTCTGAATCTGAATACGTACCTAGTGATGAGTCCCGCAACAGTTCGATAATACCAGAAACTCCTGAAAACCTGCCATTAACTGATTATAAGAATGACCACGTTTCACAAAGTCAACCAGTCGATAATTCCAAAAACTTTCCTTCAATGGAAATCGACGAAGGAACCGATAACCTTACCTCCGATGTAACAAGTTCTAGTGATCACAGAAATAAAACAAAAGAAGTAGTTGAAATAAATTGTGCAAAAAAAGCATCTGGAGGTAAGAGAATACGGGATAAAGACCATAGTTGTTATTTTTGTCACAAGTTGCTCCGTAATTTAGCCAGACATTTTGAAAGGGTCCATAATAATGAAACAGAAGTTGCCAGAATACTGAGTATGCCAAAATGTTCTAAAAGACGAAGAGATGCCTTCAATTCTCTGACGCGTAATGGGGATTTTTATCATAATTGTGACGTACTCTTATTGAAAAAAGGAGAACTCATCTTAGCTCGAAGACCAAACGAACAAGAAAATAAATTTCTAAAATATTCTGATTATGGTCCTTGTCCCGAATGTCTAGGTTTCATGAGGAAAAGACATATCTGGCACCATCTCAAATACTCATGTGTCTGCATGAAAGACAAACATATTTTAAAATCTTTAAAAACATCAAGACAACCAGCTGCTGAGAGTACCTCTCTACTAAATGGAATTCATGGGCACAACCTGACTGAAGATTTTCGTTCTAATATTTTAAACAAATTGCGAAATGATGACATATCTGAAATATGTCGCAAAGATGACCTCATTTTACGGTATGGAGCATTTCTCTATGAAAAATATGGTAGCACTCAAACTGAACTAATAAGACAATCTATGCGGCAACTTGGAAGGTTGACAATAGAGATCACTAAGGCAAATACCGATGTGGACAAGTTAATTGACGCTTTAACTCCTGAAAAGTTTGATGTTATTGTCTCAGCGACAAAGTCCCTTTGCTCAACATCTAACGAAGTAGCGAAAAGAACTGAATTTGGAATTCCATCTTTAGCGCTAAAAGTTGGTTATTCTATTAGAAAGTGCATTGGGATTGAAAGAGGTTTATGTTTGCGAAAGGGCGACCTGAAAAGAAATGATATATTGCTAGGTTTTTTGTCAATTTTGGATCTGGAGTGGAGCGCTAGAATTTCATCCAATGCATTAGCTACTTTGCAATCTAGAAAACTCAATGCCGTTGATTTACTTCCAGTTACTGGCGATTTAATCAAATTAAGCAAATTTTTAGAATCTATGATCGAAGAAACTAAGAATGACATGAGAAGAGAAAAGAGTTTTGCGAATTGGAGTAAACTAGCATCACTTACTTTAAGTCGAATCATTCTTTTCAATAAAAGACGTTCAGGAGAAGCTGCACGGATGAAAGTTGAAAACTACACTAACAGACCAGCATGGCAAAGTCAAAGTGTAGCAGAAATGAAAGAATCTTTGACGGAATTTGAAACTAAGTTAGCGAATGCCCTAACAGTTGTAGAAATTGTAGGAAAGCGGGGAAGGAAAGTACCAGTATTGCTTACTAAAGAAATGAAAGAATCTGTCGATTTTTTATTGGCAGCTCGTACAGAAGTGGGAGTGCCCGAGGGAAATCATTTTGTATTCGCACGGTTAGGTGATTTACAATCATATATGAGAGGCCACGATTGCATAAAAAAATGGTGTTCTGAAGCAAACTTAGATTCGCCAGAAACGATAACAAGTACAAAGTTACGAAAGTACGTGGCAACTGTTTGCCAAGTTTTCAATCTTAAAGAAAACGAGTGTGATTGGCTAGCGCGACATTTGGGCCACGACATAAGGGTCCATCGTGAATTTTACCGTCTCCATGAAAATACAGTTGAACTAACAAAAGTGAGCAGGTTGCTTCTGGCTGTTGACCAAGGAAAAGCGCATACATTTGCTGGAAAATCCTTAGAGGATATTCAAGTAGAAGGTGAGATAATTTTTTTTTATTCCATCTCCATCGTAAAACACACTTTCACATACTTGATTTCAGTCCGGAACATACCTTTTAACGGTATTGAGTAATGAAAATTATACCAGACTAGTCCTATAAAAACATTTTATTTCATACTCTATCGTAAAACACACTTTCAGATGCTTGATTTCAGTCCGGTAAATTCCTGATTACGGCATTGAGTACTCTAATGAAAAATGTTACCGGACTAGTCCGATAAATATGTTTTGACAGTAGCATTTTAAAAATTTTACAGTACTAGTCCGATAAACAAATTTACCGGACTAGTCCTGTCAAATTATTGTACAGGATCCGAAAGGTTTTTGCAACGTAACATCTTCAAAAAGTCAAATCTTACTTATGAAAGAAAATGTTGTACGTCACACGTCCGGTAAACTTTAACAGTACTCGTTTCGAAATTCCAGACTCGGCAAATCCCCTCGTCCTGAAACATCTTACTCGTACTGTAAAAATATATTTACCGGACTTATGACGTAAATAACTATTACCGGACCAGTCCAGTAAATTTTTTCTACTATACCCGACAGGTTGTTGCAACTAGTTGCGAATTTCCAGACCTGGCTAATCGCCTCAAAAACATCTTACCTATTGTAAAAATGACGTAAATAACTATTACCGGACCAGTCCAGTAAATTTTTTCTACTATACCCGACAGGTTGTTGCAACTAGTTGCGAATTTCCAGACCTGCGTGACATAAATAACTTTTCAATATTGTAAGAAGACTGATTAAAACAAGGTGTTAAAATACAGTTTGATGCGTGATTCTTTGATATCTCGTTAGCTTCTACACACAGAAGAAACATTTTCAATTGTACAGGGTGTTTTACTAACTCGAGGCAACTAACACTCGACTTCTTTTAAAAAAGACACGCTATTTTTTTAAATCCAAAATGAATTCCTCTTCCTGATGTTTTTTCAACCCCATATGAAGATTTTGAATTCGTTGTATCGTTGTCAAGTGACAATTTGATTTCCTACTTTTTTAACTATTGCAAAGGTATGATAAAAAAAGGCATAGTTAAACCATTCATCATAGTTAAAAAAAATTGTTTTGCGTTCAGTAGTATCAAGGTTCGACAGACACGATCAATTCAGTTTTATAATATGTTCATTCAGGAAGGAATACCATACCATATTGAATCATACATTCCTCTATTAATTCATAATAATTGTTTTCTTCTTGTCAATAAATATGCTTGAAAAATATATAGTTCACAATTTGACAACGTGTCAATCAATTACTGGTTGTTCCATTTAAAAAAATCTAGCAAAATCCTTCTAAACTCGAAATTTTCAAGACGAATTGGAGCCCCCATTGAATGAATAGATTTAAAAAATGAATGGATGGTGTCTGTGGAAAGTTAAAACTACGCAAAACAGATTTTTCCAAGTCATGACCTGTTAATTTTTTATCGTAACTTTTCAATATTGAAAGAAATGAGAAAATAACATTAAGACCAGGCAAAAATTTCGATTTTTTTTCACAGGGTTGAAAAACATCAGATATAAGAATGAATATCGAGTTTTAAAAATAGGATGTCTCATTTATTTTTTTCTGAGTGTAGTAAGATATCGCAGAATTGAGCGCTTAATAACGCCAATATCAACAAATATAATGTTTTCCTAGATTTGCCACCTATAGAAGAAGGTCCTCCAGGTCAAAATGATATCGACGATGCTGATGATGGAAGCGATGGAGAAATTCCAAGCGGTAGTGGTGACGTTTCAGTTCACAGTAATGCCAACGGACAGGAAGAAGAATTGCCATCTGAATTACCACTTGGAAAAAAGAAACAAAAACCTAGTACGTGAATTTATTAGTCGAATCATACAGGGGTGGGCAATGTGTGAGAAAAACACCCAATTTCAATTTGACGTGGATTGAAAAATTTTCTTTACGAAGTAGTTTACTGAATAAATGAAGATATATAAAAACTTACGAACAAAAAATGTGTACACTTTTCCATAATATCCATAATTTTTTTTATAACATATTTTTTTTAGAAACCATTAAACCTAAAAGGACGAAGAAAGAAGCTGCTTTAGAAAGAGTTTCGTGGAATGATTACGAAAAGGAAGTTTTATTGAACAAATTCAAAATTGAAATAAAAAATGGAATCGTACCAGGAAAGGACAAGTGTACGCTCATTAAACAGGAGCATGAGGATATACTCAGCCGCAGATCATGGACTGATATTAAATTTTTCATCAAAAATGTTATAACTAGAAACAAGAAAAGTAGAAAGTAATATTTTTTAATCTTTCAACGTTGTACCTAATTGTACCTTATTATACCAGTGCTTCCCAAGAGTAAAACCAAAATATATCATTGTCCTGAACAATAATTCAAAGAAATCCTAGGACACTTTAATTTTTATTCTTAAATAATCAGTTTGAGATGAGAATTTCAGGATCTCTCACCTCTCCATCCATCGGCGCTAGTGATCCCACATTTGAAATTTCAAATAACAAGATAGGTAACTCATTCAATAGCTGTTTCATGTTGAATACGGTGAAAAGTATAGCAAAATCGGTCTATAAATAACAATAAATTTGCAAAATATTTTCAAATGAAAGTGCCAATATTCTAAGAATTGATATGACAGCGGATTCTAATGTATGGTATAGTTGCGAAATATTTTATTTTATTTAAAAACATTTTCAATTGTGCGTTTGACCAAATAATGACACTTCCGTTCAAAATCATTTTGGTAAAAATATTTGTTATTTATGAACACATTTAAACTTTTTGTTCAAATCAATATGAAAACAGCTATTAAATGTCATATTTATCAGAAGGGGTGCTTTGCAATTTGAATTTTTGGAGTAGGTGTCTGTTTCCATATCCTCGTCTGTTCAACATTTTCTTCCCGCATCTGTAATACTAAGAACTTTATGAATAAAATAACATACAACACTGTAGCAATAACTTGCACTCTGCAAGAGTCACTTATTCAATAACTGCATTCCATATGAGTAAGTTAGTAGTGTATTGAGTAGGAAAATCCTAATGTTCACAATACAAGTGGATTACAATATAAAACACAATAATAATTACCTTAGTATATATAGAACTAATAAGGTATTCATCGAAAATAGATTACAATTACAATAGATACAGATAAGTATTAATAAATATAGAGGGTGTAATCTAACCTCCTGCACTTCCGTGAATGACAGGTGTAGAATACCATTTTGAAACGAATCACAGTAACTAGATCAGAGCCAGTGTTGACTTACGGCTCTGATTCAGGCAGCTGAGATTCGGAGGAAATT
>JAFIRS010003962.1:0-106449 GCA_018342105.1 Gonioctena quinquepunctata | reverse complement strand
TGGTATGCTGACGGTGCATGGCGTCGTTCATCTAGGGCACCTTGAGATGTGTTGACTGGTTTCCTGTCGAACTGCGTAGAAAAAGATACGGCGTAGAAGATGATGCAATATTGTGCAATCTTGGAACAATGGGACCATTCAGGATTCTGATATAACATATATATATATATATATATATATATATATATATATATATATATATATAGGAATAACATTGGAATACTTGTTGAGGGCATAACAAAATTAACAGTACAGTGAATCATAAAGTCACAGGTAAAAAAGGATTAATTGAAATATTTTACATAGTTTTCAATTCAACAGATACAATAAAAACATATTTTCAAGTTACATTTTTGACTTGTTTTCCTTTTTTGTGGGTGATTTTCAGAATAGAGACTGGCATCAATATCACAAAAAAACAACTGTGGTGGGCGAGATGTGATATACAGAACTTGTTTTATCTAGGCTTTAGTCAAGCAAGCATTTTTAGGTTTGATTCCAAATCAGTCCTGACAATTTTCCAAGATTTAATGATGCTGTGATGTGCTATTTATTTAAAATTAAAGGGTGAAGGAATTACAAAATCAGTTGCATGCCCTTATAATGTTGCTCATGACAGCATAAAAAGATAACAGAAAAAAATGAAAAGTACAACCAACCTTGTTGAGCAGTCCTTGAAAGCTCTATACTTGTATGAGGCGAGATGACAGGGACTTTATCTTTTCAAAAGAGATCCAGTAAATAAATTTACCATATATCATGAATGTTCGGTTGATCTCCACATGTCTTGAAGTATAACTGATATAAGTGTTTATTTTATTTAAGCGACCGCCAGTATATAAAAGAGAGTAATATCGAGGGGACTGTTAAAACAATGGAAGGGATTTATGGAATTCTCAGGTTACGTGACATGTTCGGTTCATCAGTCTGGTGGAAGCGGATGAACACTGTAGAAAACGACAATAATGGATCAAACGTAGTTGTATTTGTCGAGTGATTCGGGCAGTACAGGAGGCAGTAATGCTGATCGAGTTCAGGAATATATGAATGAGTAATATCGAGGGACTGTTACAAATGGAAGGAATTTATGGATATATCTCAGAGGTACTACTGGTTGCTCGGTCATGGAGGCGATGAACAACACTTGACTCCGTTGATTTGTCGTTTTCTACCAAGTGTTGTTCATCCTTGCACTTCTCCACCGTACTGATGAGGGCCGAGAGCCCGAAACACGTGTCTACGGTTAGCACTTTTTTCTGAGGGCTATGTCCTTTAAATTCCTTCTATTTTGTTTTAACAGTCCCCTCGATATTACTCTCTTTCATATTTATATTCCTGGACTCGGATGTCACGCAGGTAGCTATAGCTGCCTCCGTGGTGACGGTGGTTGTTGCCCTGGAATTCAGGGTCTGCTGACCGAAATCACAAATGAGCGGCTGGCTTCTGTTTGTTGACTCTGTTGATTTGTCGTTTTCTACCAAGTGTTGTTCATCCTTACACTTCTCCACCGTACTGATGAGGGCCGAGAGCCCGAAACACGTGTCTACGGTTAGCACTTTTTTCTGAGGGCTATGTCCATTAAATTCCTTCTATAATATATATATATATATATATATATATATATATTCAGTAAAAACCGGATATAACGACATTGAAGGGACCTTATACTTCGGAAGTTATGTCCGATAGTTGTTATAAGCAATATACACAAGTATGTATGTATATATTATGTCTGTTTGTAGTATGGGGATAGGTTATGCATATGAACTTGTTTTCAAATAACTTTATGTTCAGATGTCCTCGATCGTTTAATTTTCAAGTTGTTCTCGATAAGAGCTTTTATCTTATCTCTATCCTTCCAAATCGTTGATATCGTAGAGCGTGAGACTCCACATTCCTTTGCAATTTCACTATTTGACTCGCCATTTTCTAATCTCCATATAATATGTGATTTTTCTTCAATATTAAACACTTTCCTATTTCTTTTTTGCGACATAGTAACGCGTAATCACACGATCTAAACCAAAAGTTTTAAAATCAACCTGTAATTCACGCGGTCAACTAAAGCATGCAAGGTCAAATGGCAAAGAGCGGGAAAGAGGTTCTATAGCAAAATAATCCTTCATATTATTAGTATAAAGGTGAAAATTGTTCGTAATGTTTTGTTTTGCTGGAATAGGTAAACGGTTGGTCGTTATAGCCGATGAATATCGATAAAGTTTCGTCGTTTTAAGCGATATGTCGTTGTATCCGATGTCGTTATAGGTGGTATGTGTACTTAGTTTATATAGATTCGGCCGGGACCTTGCCATTCGGTTGTTATAACCGATCTGTCGTTATATTCGGTTTTTATTGTATATATATATATAAATATATATATATATATATATATATATAAATATATATATATATAAATATATAAATATATATATATATATACATCCCACTATCATCCGGGCGTCCGTACATTGACATTACTATCTTCCAAGAGTCCGGCTCCAACAGAGCGTCCGTATACGGACGCCCTGTAGAAACTGTGCTGAAATCATCTTAGTAGTTCACACATTCTTCTTCTTGATAGTAGAACCTACTTTCTTGAATACTACTGTATATCATCAGTTCAACGGGTTTACCGCCAGCGGCGCAAGACGCATCTTGTGTATATTCCTGGGAAGGTATATACTACTTTCAGAGCGCCCACCTCCAAGCGTCTTTCAATTTGTGGATTAGGTATAGTATTTCATATATCAGCAGCTTCTGAAAATCCTAATTTGGCAGTATTCGTTGGTAAAAAAAATTGTACGACCATGCTTTTTTTAGAAAGGTAGGTTGTGTTTACTACTTGCTAGGGATAATGCGACGGTAGGTAATTTACTTAACGTTTAGCTGAACGTATAATTTGTTCAGAAAATCAGCATTCTCTTTAGATATTTATATTAAAAATAACTACATTATTTATATACTGGGTGTCCCAAATTCAATGTGACAGGCAATATCTGATGAAAATGTTATCCATAAAAGTTTCAGGATTTCATAGGAGCGAAATTTTGGTATAACTTTAAAATATAACAAGGTATTTTTTGTAGGTGCTATACACCAAATTGTTTTTTTCAATAGAAATTCAGATTTCACGTTAATTTCTGATATCATTTCATGTATAGTTTTAAGAATTTGATTACGGCATTGTTGAGTTATAGAACTTAAAATGTAAGGTTTTGAGAAAGACCATTCTTGAAGTAAGGTATCTTCAACGTTAAAAATTGGGAAATCCTCAGAAATCAGATACATAAATTTAGTCAAAAATACTGGGTTTTCAAAATAATGGTAGCAGTTTCGAGTTTTTTTATGGAATTCAGTGACTGAAAAACAATTTTGAATATTAAAAAATTGCGAAATTGAAAGGCGTATCCAGGAACAAATCATTAGTTACATTGTTATAAACTTGATAAATCAATTCATGAGAAAATTTCATAGAAATTGTTTAAAGTGACGCCCATCAGAGAGACATGCTTTGAAAAAAAATATATGTATGGTAATTTTTAAAAAATTCAATAAAAATAAATTGAAAATTTGTCGTATATGGTTATATTTGTTATTATTTTTTGTATCATTCAGAAAACATATAATGTCAATCAGAGTTTGTTTGTAACTAATTTAACCAATGATGAATTTCAAAGAAAAAAAAAAATATATACCGGGTGACAATGGGACTAGGGCCATGCCTATATCTCCTTCACTTATCAACCGATTTGAATGAAATTTTGTACATAGATATGAGACACAATTCGGATTGACAGACATATGAAAACAAAATGGCCGACTTCCAGTTTCGCCAGAATAGCCACCAACTTCGATTTTTCAAATGGAACACCTGTATGTTTGATGTTTTTCGGATTCTACGGCTCAAATTACATACGACAGTGTTGCCAAATTTTTATTTTACAATTGAAAAAATATAATTTCTCAATTTTTTTTTAGCCCATGACTTTGATCATGTTGAAATCTATACTAATTTACATCAGTAACTCATAGTAACAGTCATTTCATCGATAAGATCAATAATAAATACTATAGCAGGAATTGAAATTTTCTGAACGCATTTTTAACGAAAAAATAGTTTTTTTCAAATGGTACCTACTGAGGGCCATCTTGCCATTCGATAGAGAATTTATATACCAATTCAACGATATACATTATGTACCACTTTCTTTTTGTTCAAAACGTAGAAAGCCATCTAACAAAATGAAATAAATCTGAAAAAATTGGTTGGTTACATGACATCTATTCATTCTTTCAAACTTTACTTCAGAATGGTAACAATGAATTACCAAAAATAATCGACTTTACAATATGTAATGATCATAAACCCATCACAGAAAAGATAACTTTAATATAATCAAACTGTTTGAATAAATCTAACGACTGAAACATATACTCACAATACCATTATCCTGTTTTCAATAGAAGAGTTTCACAACCATCAAAAGGTCATTTTATTCATTAATGACCAATTAAATGTTCGAAGTGTTGCCCGTTTTCCCTAACACATAGACTAGTTCTATTTATTATATACCTCTTCACATTTATCAGTTCGTGAGCAGGAATTTCCTCAAATGCGGGCTCAACTCTATCTCTCAAGTCCTCCAAAGAAGTTGGTCTCCTCGAGTATACTTTGGATTTTGTGACCCCATAAATAAAAATCAATAGGGGTTCAATCGGGCGATCTGGCTGGCTATCTGATTGGACCATTTGTTCCAATCCATCTCTGCCCATAGGTATCACTAAGATATTGTCGAACAATATTAGCATTATGTAGTCCTGCACCATCCTGCTGAAAAAATAATTTTCCCTGATGTTCTCAGGTAAATCGTTGACATTATTTTGAATATCGTTCTCTAAGAATTGTAGATATAATTGGCTTGTCGAAAAGAATTGGTCTAATGATTATTGTCCCTATGATTCCTACCCAGACGTTGAATCCAAATCTTTCTTGAAAATTACCTTCTCTCAGCAACCTAGGATTTTCTTCAGCCCAATACCCTGTATTATTCCTATTGAACATACCATCATTCGTAAACCTAGACCAATTCTTGCACTGAGGCAGATGGAGAAAACATTAGTTTGCGCTTCTTCACTGACGATGAAGTGGATATGGTTTTGATCAGCTGGTTCTTTCTTTAGCATCATTTCCAATTTCCTGAAATAGGTCCTTGATGGGTGCCGTCTTAACAGATAACGAACAGCTTATAGCATACTAGCATTGAAAGCTTTCTTCTGACATTCTCCGTATATCAATATCATATCGATTTGTTGGTTTCGAGAGTAACGATTTTTATTTTCCATTTTAACAAAAACTTTTTACAAACGAAACGAGATGTCAAGTAAAATTGGTATTTCACTTTTGACATGACATTAATCACCTACTGTTTTCCATGATTCCACGGCTACCTTTCATTTCATCAAACCTAAACGGATAACTCATTGGAATTTGTAGGCATCGTATAAAATATTGTACAAATTCAATAATTGATCGTTTTTAGTTTTGAACAAAAAGAAAGTGGTACATAATGTATATCGTTGAATTGGTAATTAAATTCTCTATCGAATGGCAAGATGGCCCTCGGTAGGTACCATTTAAAAAAAACTATTTTTTCATTAAAAATGCGTTCAGAAAATTTCATTTCTTGCTGTAGGATTTGATATCGATCTAATCGATGAAATTACTATTACTATGAGTTACTGATGTAAATTAGTATAGATTTTAACCTGATCAAAGCCGCCTGGGTTAAAAAAAAATTGAGAAATTATTTTTTTTCAATTGTTAAATAAAAATTTGGCAACACTGTCGTATGTAATTTGAGCCGTAGAATCCGAAAAACATACTCGGTGTTCCATTTGAAAAATCGAAGTTGGTCGCTATTCTGGCGAAACCGGAAGTCGGCCATTTTGTTTCCATATGTCTGTCAAACCGAAATTGTGTCTCATATCTATGTACAAAATTTCATTCAAATCGGTTGATAAGTGAAGGAGATATAGGCAGGCCCTAGTCCCATTGTCCCCCGGTATTTATTTATGTATATATATATATATATATATATATATATATATATATATATATATAGAGAGAGAGAGAGAATAAGAGAAATCTGTTACGAATCCAAGAGATGATTGGGAAACCATAAAACAGGCTGTAGACGGATGGTGGGCTCTCTTGGATTCGTAACAGATTTCTCTTATTCTCGTTATATGTTTTGTGTTACTCTGAACGCACTAGGAGTACGACTATTGGTGACGTGGGTTGGCCTATGCTGACATCTGTTGGTGGCCTGTTAATGTGCATGAAATTTCGTGCCATTAAAATTCCACGATATTAGGTCTAAGCTTCGCCGCACAGATTATAGGTGTCACTATCTATAATTTGATGCTTTTCAGATTTTTGTACTTGCCGATAGGTATTAACTCTACGAGATATCTGATACGAATTTGAAAGAGACCACAGGCCGTCCTGATGATTGGGAAACCATGAAACATGCTGTAGACGGATGGTGGGCTCTCTTGGGTTCGTAACAGATTTCTCTTATTCTCGTTATTTGTTTTGCGTTACTCTGAACGCACTAGGAGTACGACTATTGGTGTCGTGGGTTGGCCTATGCTGACATCTGTTGGTGACCGTTAATGTGCACGAAATTTCGTGCCATTAAAATTCCACGATATTTGGTCTAAGCTTCGCCGCACAGATTATAGGTGTCACTATCTATAATTTGATGCTTTTCACATTTTTGTACTTGCCGATAGGTATTAACTCTACGAGATATCAGATACGAATTTGAAAGGGACGAAAGGCCGTCCTGATGATTGGGAAACCATGAAACAGGCTGTAGACGGATGGTGGGCTCTCTTAGATTCGTGAAAGATTTATCTTATTCTCGTTATTTGTTTTGCATTACTCTGAACGCACTAGGAGTACGACTATTGGTGTCGTGGGTTGGCCTATGCTGACATCTGTTGGTGACCTATTAATATGCACGAAATTTCGTGCCATTAAAATTCCACGATATTAGGTCTAAGCTTCGCCGCACAGATTATAGGTGTCACTATCTATAATTTGATGCTTTTCACATTTCTGTACTTGCCGATAGGTATTAACTCTACGAGATATCTGATACGAATTTGAAAGAGACCACAGGCCGTCCTGATGATTGGGAAACCATGAAACAGGCTGTAGACGGATGGTGGGCTCTCTTGGATTCGTAACAGATTTCTCTTATTCTCGTTATTTGTTTTGCGTTACTCTGAACGCACTAGGAGTACGACTATTGGTGTCGTGGGTTGGCCTATGCTGACATCTGTTGGTGACCTGTTAGGCCCGGTTGTTCAATGCGAGTTTAAACCGTTGATTATCTAAACTCGGATTATTAATTAACTATGGATTAGAACGTTATGCATTTTTCAATGAAAAACTAATCCTGGATTCCTTAACTCATTGTTTTCATATGTTGGCAACACATTTTTCCGCTTGTACCTTCATTCGGACTGTTTAGAAACATCAACATTGAATCAAACTTAACCTAAGAATTCGTAGTTTTGTCAAAAGTATACAGAAACATTGATCGAAAACAGCCAAGTGTATTATATAAATTGTTAGGAGTCTCTTAAGAAAAAAATTACTCATAATTTCACTCGTAAAAAAATTCCAAGATATTGTAGAATGTAAAAAACGGACGCAGTTACTAATTCGCCAAAATTGAAGTTTGGGCTATAATAAGTAATGAATACAATACCATCTGCGGAGGTCCCAAAAAAAAGGAATAGCATCTTAACAATAAAGGACAAAATTTCTACTTGGGCTCTGTCCAAAGCAGATTTTGTAGATTTACAAAAACGATCATTTGAAGAACACAAGTTGAAATTAATACACATGAAAGAAAAACACCAACTTTCCTTGGAACTACAAAGGGAGGAGTAGAATCTAGAGAAAACCCATATGATTGAGATATATAAGCAAACATTATCTTTGAAACATAACTCATCAACCATCAATAAATCAACATTTGCTTGAGATTCCTGAGAACAGATCATGTTTTTCATTTTGCATTTGTGATGATTTAATTTGAGGTTTTTATGTCGAAACGTTTTTGGTGTGAAAAATCAAGATTTGATTTTTATTTGGAAGTTTATTTTTTGTAACGATTTTGCGTTTGTAGTGAGGGGTGATTTTTTGTATTTCTGTTAGTTGCGGACGATTTCTTTAGGCAAGCGAAATCTATTCAAAAATTATTTTTCTGTCCATTCTTCCAAATGGTTTCTAGGTACCGTAATATCAGGTGACTTTGGCTTACTTGAATTCAAAGAATGTCTACGATTAATTTGTAAAAATAAATTGGTATTATATACCAAAATATTGATCTTTGACCACTCTTTCAAATTGAGACGAATAGAAAATCAATAAAAATAATAACTATCAGAATGAAAACGCAAATTTTCAATTTCAGATTTTTTCTTTTAAGTTAGGGTCCTTTCAGAATATCTATCAGATGTAGTCAATGTCCAGCGTGGCTTTAGCCGGGAAAGTAGTTGTTTTCTGTTAGACATTCACAAAAAATAACGCAAATTTTCAATTTCAGATTTTTTCTTTTAAGTTAGGGTCCTTTCAGAATATCTATCAGATGTAGTCAATGTCCAGCGTGGCTTTAGCCGGGGAAGTAGTTGTTTTCTGTTAGACATTCACAAAAAATAACTTAATTTTTATCGTGGCTTTTTCAATTCACAGAAAATTCTTTCTGTTCGATATTTAATTGAGAATGTTTCCCTTTTTAGCTATTAATGTGATTAAGACTTTGTATGTGGATATATAAAAAAACATGGTGTGCAAAGTCACCGGCATATTGAGGGCTGGCTTTGACCCATGGCTTAAATTTTGGGAGATTTAAAAGTAATCCGACGGATAAAATAAGCAAAATAAATTTGCCCATAAAAACGTTATTTCATTTTTAATCGTCATAAATGAGTAAAAAAACATTGCTAGTTGCAGACAAATTTTATGCAAGTTGAATTTGGTTGCAAATGACTCCTAAATCGAATAGTGTTGCAGGTATATATACAATAGAATCACGAAAAATCAATCCGATAAAAAAAACAGGCTTACATTTTTTATAATTAATAATGTCTATTTCTGAAAATGAGCCAAAGTCACCCAGCTGGGTTAAAGTCACCCGAAATTACGGTACATTGTCTAAATACGGGTATCTTTCTTCTTGGGGCAATAATATCAAAAATTTCAAAAAAATCGTCTGTTATATCTACGAACATCTCTGCAGTCGGGTATAAAACAAAAATATTCAACAGAATAATAATTTTCAGAATAGTCAATGTCTATTGAAATGTAAACAATCAAATAGTTAGAATCGGCAAATTATCTCCTTAAACCCCCGAATTCATGAGATTAACTCAAACCATGGTTGAACTAGGTGTATCTCATAAACCCGTATTGAACAACTGAAACAAAATTGGTAATCCTGGTTTAAGCCAAATCACTTGGTCATCCTCGATTGAACAACCGGGCCTTAATGTGCATGAAATTTCGTGCCATTAAAATTCCACGATATTTGGTCTAAGCTTCGCCGCACAGATTATAGGTGTCACTATCTATAATTTGATGCTCTTGGATTCGTGACAGATTTCTCTTATTCTCGTTATTTGTTTTGCGTTACTCTGAACGCACTAGGAGTACGACTATTGGTGTCGTGGGTTGGCCTATGCTGACATCTGTTGGTGACCTGTTAATGTGCACGAAATTTCGTGCCATTAAAATTCCACGATATTTGGTCTAAGCTTTGCCGCACAGATTATAGGTGTCACTATCTATAATTTGATGCTTTTCCTATATATATTTATATATATATATATATATATATATATATATATATATATATATATATATATATATATATATATATATATATATATATATATATATATATATATCTATATAGACCAACTCAGCATCGCCGCACAGAGTTGCGAGAGTAACATTATCACAGGAAATTTATCTTTTTTTTTAATTTTCCCGATAGTCGATAGTTTTTGAGCTTTTTCCAAAGAACTAGAACCGATTTTATTTTTATTTCCGTTTTTTGTTAAAAAAATCGAAAAATACGACTTTTTTAGAATGTCATCCCGAATCGATTGAGTTTGATACACGGATTTTTCCTAAACAACATATGTTATAAAAGGAAAAAAAATATTATCCCATAGCGCATGGTTTGGAAAATATTTTTGTGGAAATATTGGTTGAGGATTCAGTAATATATATTGATATTACTTATCATTTCATTATGAAAAAAAAAAAACTTCTCGATACCTACTTTCAATTTTGAAAATGTGTTTTTAATGGTACCCCAGTTTATTTGGATCTATTTTCCTTAGTTTCCCTTCAAGAAGAATTAATATATTATTCATTGAGCATAATGATTTCTATTCAATTCCATTATTTCCTATTCTTTCAAATCCTCAATAACACAGTGAATAATTTTCTTCGGTAATATAAATAAATAATTTTGAGTAGTTTTCAAGATCTGTGAAAGAATGTTCCTCTTCCATTCAATTTTCTGTACCATTTAGAACTCTCACTTATAAGGTTTTCCTCCTAAAATATATTATTGTATTGTTATATTATTATCAACTAGCATTTTTCCATATGTTTCCATCTAGCTTATGGCTCAGGCTATTCCGTGGTTTCGTTTCCCGTTATCATGTTATCCCGTTTGGGTGGCATAATTGATTTGACAGCGGAAGTGATACTTTGTGACGACTATTACAAATTCACCAATCCCTTTCCACCCCTGTAGATATGGCATTTTGAATGAAGTTTAACACGATTTATTTATTCGTGTCAGAGAGCCAAAACACCAATTTCCATTATTCTAACTAAAAAACTCACGGAACCCTAATAAACATTTTCAGCCCCCATTTCGCCCCTTTAGTAGTTGAATTTCTAAAAACACTGGAAAACAAATGTCTTCATATGTAAAAAGACCTCAAATATCCATTTTCATGATCCTAACTTAAAATGTTTCACCCCCCATTTGACCCCTTTAGGGTTTGGATTGCTGAAGACACTGAAATACCAATTTTTTTGAAACCAAGTCGAAAACTAAGGGTACTCCAGTACAAACTTTCGAACCCCATTTAACCCTTTTACCCCTTTAGGGCTTGAATTTCCAATAATCTAAAAATACGTGTTTCGTTATTTGAGAAGTAAAGGCCAAAAATAGCAGTTTCCATGACTCGAACTTCAAAACTAACGGTATTGTGATTTTCACCCCTTTAGGGATGGAGTATTGAAAAAAACTTGGTTATATACTCATGTCATCATAGGAATACGCTATCAAAATTTCAGCTCTTTGTGTTGAGTTATTTGGTCTGGGCGTTGAAGTTAGTGAATCGGTCAGTCAGGACATGTAATTATATATGTATAGATTATTTCAATTCATTAGTGTCTATATGTATATGTTCTGTTGACTATTTTTGTTGGTATATTTCTAAAACAATGGGCTACTGATTTTATAACATAACTTTTGTCACACACCCAAAAAATTCCATCCTTTTTCTGTACATTTGAACAGTAGCATGTTCTGATTAAAATTGAATTCATTTGAGTCGTTTGGAATACCCCAGATTCCTACATTCAGTTAATTAATAATCCATTCTAAGCAACCTCATTCAGTAACTTTCGTGGTACACAATATAATAACCGAAACTGAATAATACAAATCAAATACAAGACACATTACGAGAATATAGATTTTCTGATATGTGGAAAACAATGCAAGCGTTTTTTCAGGTTCACAAAATACTCAACTCACACGAGAATATATTCAAGTAGGGATTCTATATGAAGATTGTTTTCATTCAATGAAAGAAATTATTTTTTTTTGCTTGAGAAGATAGCGAAAGTTTGGTGTCCTTTTGTTGAATCTTGCATGAGAAATTGTTTGAGTGATTTGTGTATTACATTGTCAAAGTACCTTTTCTGAAATGGTGAAATATCGCAATATTTCAGTGGACTCCCGAATAAATCTTGACATAATCGCAGTAATATAAATTGCGAAATCGATGAGAAAAAGTATTTACCAGGCTCATTCTCAAATATTTGGGAGGCAATTGCAGCTTCCACAATTTATTTCGTTCGTGCGCGGAAAGAATACATGTTTCTTGACAATCTAAAATGAATGATATTTGTGTGCATCCCCTGTGTTGCCAAATTGGGGGAAGCCCAGTGACCTTCGAAAGTATACGTTTCAAACACTATAACATAAACAAAGTATATAAGCAGCGCACTTCAGCGGCGAGGGACTGCACTAAATTTTAAATGGCTATCAAAAATCGGGCAACTTGGACTCCTCCATATTTTTGTGGCAAAGTGTTTGTTACTATGTTACATGTGTATGCGACATTTTTTAAAGGGTGGTTACCGGCGTCCGTATATCGGAGGCTCGGTGACATCGGAGTCTCAGTGAACCTCAAAATTAACAAGGCCGGAGGCCCACTTATACCGTATATATATATATATATATATATATATATTTTTTTTTTTTTATATGTTCTGGTTCCCACGAAAAGGGATATCCTGTAATGTTCAGAGAACATCGTGGGAACCAAGGGAAAGAAGGTAGGAGTTGGTGTTCTTTTTAAATTTCTGGAGGTTGTATGCCTCGGGGAACACCTCCCTAGGCAATGAGTTCCAAAGCCTCGCAGTTCGTTGGATGAATGAGTCTTTGGAAAGTGATGTTCTGCAGGTCTCCAAAGTGACCACGAATGGGTGTGAAGACTGAACTTGACGGGTTAATCTCGAAGAGACTGCCAAAGGAGGAACGATTGTTGATATTTCAGAAGAGCATCGCCCATGAAAATATCTATAAAATAGAGACAAATCGCCAACTTTTCTACGGTGTTCCAGACAAGTGAGCGAGTTTGTAAGCGAGGCATCACCGACGAGACGAATTGCCCTTTTTTGGACAGAATCCAATAGCTTCAGGATATGTTTAGGTGCCGCACTCCAAATATGGGAACAGTATTCCAGGACAGGTCGGATCTGTGCCTTATAGATCATAAGCAGCTGACTGGAGGTGAAATAGCTCTTGGCACGAAACAAAAAACCAAGTTTTTGGGATGCACTTTTGGCAATGGACCTCACGTGATTTTATATATATATATATATATATATATATATATATATTTATATATATATATATTTATATTTATATATATATATATATTTATATATATATATTTATATATATATATATATTTATATATATATATATTTATATATATATATATATTTATATATATATACATATATCTATATATAATTATTTAAATAATAAAAAAAATAAAAAACAATTATAAACAATAAAAAGAAATCAAGAAAACATTTTTTAAATATCATAATAAACTCTGGCAACAGAATGCAATTTTTTTTTCAATATTTAACTTATCCATTTGTTTATAAATATTTTATAAACAAATAGAGTAATTTTTTTTTTCAACTTTTTGAAATGCCTTTGTCAGACGTAAAACTGATAATGTAAAATATAATATAATAATAATAATCTTTATTAGCATCAGCTCTCAATTATAAATAGTATAAATAAAATAGTGGTAGTATAGAATGTATAAATGAAATAATATAGTATAAGTAAAATAGCATAAATAAAGTACAGAACACATATAAAATACAATGCACGAACAAGTTAAATTAGCAATATAAAATCGAAATAATACAAGAAGAGATATTACAATGATGGGTTATAAACCTTTTATATATTTCACACACTGGCTTTTGAATTCTCTAAATGACGAGTATTCTTTCAATTCTCTTGGTAATGAGTTGTAAAGCTGTAAGCCTTTGATGAACACTGTGTTTGTAGCAGCATTAGCAATATTAATATAGAAATCATTGGAAGCATGTGATCCGGTATTGTGATTATGTATTTCTTGGAGATAAGTTATTTCTTCAGTTAGATAAGCTGGTAAGCATCCTGACTTGAGTTTATACACAAACTTGAGCATATTATAAGCAGCTCTCTGTCGAACATTCAATAAATTCAAGGATTCCAACATGTAAGCTATTGATGTTCGTTTTCTACATAATAGAATGGCTCTCATAGCACGATTTTGTACTTTTTGTAATGTATCAATTTGTTCATTATTTATTCATCAGGTATATGAATGTTCCACAGAAATCAAGATGAGGAGATATTATGGTTTTATATATAAAGATGATACCTTATTATTCAATATATATAGAAAATTAATTTTTCTTGCCATTTTCTTCTTAATATACTCACAATGTGATTTAAGATTCAGTTCATCATCTATCATGAAGCCCAGGTACTTGAAATGTTCAGCTTCTTCAATAACATTATTATCAATTAATAAATGGTGGCTGGATGTTACATTTTTCAATTTTTTCAAGTTATATTCATTTAATATTACCATGTATTTGGTTTTATTTATGTTCAATTTCAAACCATTGTCATTCAGCCATATGGACAAATTTCTCAAATCTTGATTTATTAATGATATAGTACTCTGAACATCCTCTACATCTCCTTTGCAATAGATCATAGTATCATCAGCAAACAATTTTATTTTGCAATTTTGAACATGGTGTACTATGTCATTGATGAACAAAATGAATAATATTGGTCCTAGAGCACTTCCTCGAGGGACTCCATAATGTATGTCGTTGCTGCCAGAAGATGTATTATTATATTTAACTATTTGAGACCTACCAGAAAGATAGCTTTCAAACCATTTCAGCGCATTTTCCTTAATGCCAAATTTCTCGAGTTTTCTCAGAAGCAGAGAGATATTTACAGTTTCAAAGGCTCTCTTTAAGTCTAAAAATATAACAATAATGATCTTTTTATTATTGATTATCTCAGTTTTCCATTTAGACAATAAATAATGCAATGCAGTTTCACACGAATGTGCCTGCCTGAATCCTGATTGTTCCTTTACTAGTATATTACTATTTGCTACAAATTGTAGTAGCTGATCCTTTACTGCTAATTCTAATATTTTCTCATATATAGGAAGTGTATTAATTGGGCGGAATCCCGAACAAGAGGTTGTATTGGACACTTTTTCAGTAGGCACAATTGTGGCTACTTTCCATTTTTCAGGGAATTGTCCTGTCATCAATGAAGTGTTAATCAAATATAATATATGATTACCAGCAACTTCGAATGTTAATTTTAATATTTCCAAGTTGATGCCGTGTTTATCACAACCGTTTTTCTTCATTCTATTCATTATCATTTTGAGGTCATTCATTGTGAGTGCTTCAAATGTGGTAAGCGTCATTTGGTGTCGAGACAAAACATTCAAGATATAATCGGAGCTGTGAACAAGTTTGATGTCGCTTACAATTTCTAATATACTTTCTATGAAGTATGAATTGAAAGAATTTGCTATATCTGCGTCATTTTCTTTCCAATGATTACCGAAATTTATTTTAGAAGGCCTGTTTTGAGGTTATCCATTTATTAACTCTTTGAGAGACCTCCACATTGCCTTTGCATCTCCTTTGTTTTGATCAATTTGTTCTTCGTAGTATTTTTTCGTTTCCTGGCTAATCAGTGAAGTAACAACATTTCTAACTTTCTTATAGTTAATCCAGTCCTCCTCTAATGCCGAATCCCTAGCCACTTTATACAAAAGGTCCCTATATTTTATTTATTTATTTAGCACATAAAGCTAATTTCACATTGTCAAAGTAAAAAATACAGTCACAAGTATAACAAATATATCACACTAAATATGTAAGAAATAAATTATACAATAGAAAAACAATAGTAGAAACATTGTAATTCAAACACATTAAAACTTCTGAACTGGGTAGGTAGGCTAGAGTAATAGTGACAATCATGTGTGACACTCGCGTAACAGACATATTTTCAATTCTTTTTTGAAAATTGTAATAGTGCCGCAGGTTTTCAAGAAATCTTCTAATTCATTGTAACGCACTATGCCTTTATGGAAAATAGAGTTTTCTGAGCTTTTTTTGTTTTTTGTTGAGACTCGTATATCAGCTCTTCTTCGTGTGTTGTAGTTATGCAAACTGTTGTTGTATACTAATTTAGATGACAGATACGATGGGGTTAATGACATTTTCATTTTATGGATTAAAATCAGAGTATGGTACTCCAAGTAATGTTGTATCAAGAGCCAATTCAATGTACGTAACACAGACTTGATGGGCGAGTCTCTTGGAACATTCAATATAGTTCTCATGGCTTTATTTTGCAATTTCTGCATCCGTCCCATCTCATTTTTATTTGCCAGGTACAGTATAGACGAAGCAAAGGTGAAATGGGGCAATATTATCGTATTATATACTGTTTTTCTAGACCAAGGTGTTAAAGATGGTGCCACTCTAAACAAGAAGTTTATGTTTTTTGATATTTTATTGGTAATGTATGAAATGTGTTCTTTGAAAGTTAAATTTCTATCGATAATAATGCCCAAGTATTTAATCTTATCCACCATTTCCACCTCCTCCTTACCAATTTTAATCCTATGATTATTATCTTTGAACTCCGCATACTTTTTGTGGTTGCTAATTAACATGAATTTAGTTTTTTTTGCATTAAGTTTCAACAAACTACCATTACACCATTGTAAAATATTTTCCAGCTCCGCGTTGAGTGTATCTGTTAGGGTTTGTATATCTTCAGAACAGAATACAATAACGTGTCATCGGCAAACAAATGGATTCGACAGTTTTCAACCGAGTGAACAATATCGTTGATATACAGCAGAAACAGCAATGGTCCCAATATACTTCCTTGAGGTACGCCGTTTTATTTAGGACTTCATTTGATAAAGTGTTGTTAATTTTAGTTACCTGTTTTCTGTTCTGTAAGTAATCAGTGAGCCAGTCGAGTGCTTTTCCAGTTATACCATACTTCTCTAGTTTGATAATTAATTTGGCCCTGTCAATTGTTTCGAATGCGCGTTGGATGTCCAAGAATACAGCTCCAATCATAATATTTTTGTCGTAGTTTTCCTTCCAGTCATATAGAACATTTTGCACAGCTGTTTCACAGCTGTGGCCTGTTCTAAAACCTGACTGGTTTGAATATATAATGTTATTTTCTGTTATATGTGTTATGAGTTGTTCATAGACTATTCTTTCGATTAATTTTTCTAGTGTTGCTAACATATTAATTGGTCTTAAATCACTAGCTTTATTGGAGTTGGAGACCTTAGGTATGGGTATAACTGTTGACAGCTTAAGGGCCGATGGAAGCTTGCCCGTTAATAATGAGGTATTAACTAGATTCAAAAGCGGTTTTTCGATGCTATCATATATTTTTTTTTGGACTACATTTTTTTAAGTTATATACTGCCTTTCTCAACTCTGTGTACTCTATGAGCCTAAAGTTATCGAATTTATTGTTTGTTGTTGCTATTTTATCTGTATAATCCCTTATAAGAGTGGTATCTATATCTGAAATAATCTTATCAATACTCGCGACATAAAAGTCATTTAGGCCATTAGAAATTTCTTTTGGTTCGTTTATTTCTATATCTTCGATTTCAATTTTTTCCAATTTATATTCTTTTTTCTTTGATATTATCGATTTCCCACACTTTTTTGGAATTGTTTTTATTACCGTCTATCTTGTTCTCAAGGAATGCTTTCTTTTCTTCGCGTATAATTTTAACTACTTTATTCCGATTGTGTGTGTGTTTGAAGAGATTTATTTTCCTTATATATTTTATAACTAGTATCCCTTTGCTTTATAGCATCATTAATTCTATCATTCCACCATTCCTGAAATCTTGGTTTTATAACAACAGTTTTCCTTGGCGCAATCTCATCTAATTTACTTATGATGGTAGAGAAAAAATACTCAAAGTTTTTATCAATATTTTGGTGCGTATACTTCCAGTTGACTGACATTAAACTTTGGTTAAGTGCTTGAAAATCGATTTTGCCACGTGTAGAGATATATTTAATGTCTTTTTTTGTTTGTTGTTTGTTGATGTCAATACTAACTATATAATGGTCGGATATTCTTGGTGTTTCATGAACTGTACATCTCAAATTCTTCAAATTGGAGAAGACCAAGTCTATCATGGTACCACCTGCATCAAATGGATGTGTATTTGTTTTACTAATTGGCTACAACCTACGTCAGTCATGATATTGTTAAATTTTTTTCGATATGTTTCGTTTTCCTTGAGCCAGTCAATATTGAAATCACCTACGATTAGTACAGGGTGGGTGAT
This sequence comes from Gonioctena quinquepunctata, assembly GCA_018342105.1. Classification (NCBI taxonomy): domain Eukaryota; kingdom Metazoa; phylum Arthropoda; class Insecta; order Coleoptera; family Chrysomelidae; genus Gonioctena; species Gonioctena quinquepunctata. Next base: position 88,143 of record JAFIRS010003962.1, on the reverse strand, counting down.
GTCTTGGATATAGTTATTGCTCCATTCTTCGAAATTATTAAAAAAACCTGAGTTGCTACTACTAGGCGAATGATAAATACATACGATAACAAAAACTTAGTTATTAACAGACATTTTTACACTCAGAAGCCAATATGTTTTCAAATAAGCATACCTAACTATTTCTAGAGCAATTATATTTTTCTTTAAGTACATCGCTACACCCCCTGTGTGTCTACTGTGACTATCGCAACGTATTATATTATAGCCATTTATTGAAATTTCGTTATCATTAATCTCTTCTGTCAGTCTTGTTTCATTCAGGCATAAAACTTGAAATGAATGAAATTTTTTTTAACAATATTGTAACGAACCTAGGCCGGACCTGTCGCCTCGCGCGTTGCCGTCGACAGCGATGAGGTCATCCCCGGAGATGTTCGAGAACAGTCCAGTCGCTCTGCCGTGGAAAACAACGGTCAATATTGGAAACAATTGGAACACGCCGGTCGCCAACTGTCAGAATTCGAAACATCGAGAATGCTGTATCGGAGATAAATAGGCAACCCTCAAGTGGAGTCGGACAGTCTGAACGAGCCCATACGATCGAGCTATACAGTGGCGTAGTTAGTAATATAAATTAAGTTGTATATTTAAGTGTTAAATAAATTACTTAAACCAAGTTAAGTTTATTTACGTTACAATTGGTGTCGGAAGTGAGATTTTGAAAATAAACAAGTGATCGTGGAGTGGATAGTCAGAAAAATAAATTGATAGACCTTTTTGTACGCCCAAAATAGACAGTGGCCCGGTTTTCGCGAAGTGGACAATTGTGCGTGGGAATATAAACTGATACACTGTTCGCGTGAAACAGAAAATAGACAGTGGCCCGGTTTTCGCGAAGTGGACAATTGTGCGTGGGAATATAAACTGATACACTCTTCGCGTGAAACAGACAATAGACTGGTGGCCCGTGGAAAAGAATTCGCGAAGTGAATTTTTAACAAACTGATAAACTTTTTTGTGTGAAACAGGCTGATACCTCGTCAAAGACAAAATAAGTTTTCAAGAAAAGTGCGCCTTGCGGACTTGAAGGTGGCGGAATTGAAACAGGAATTGGAGGAAAGGGAACTGGAAACAACGGGTAAAAAGCAAGTACTCCAGGAAAGAGTTGCAGAAGGACTTATACAAGAAGGTGAGGACCCCGAAACATTTTTATTCGAAGTTCCCGGAGGTGATTTAAGTTTGGTAATGAATAAACTCGAAGAAACTACTAAATCCTTGAAAGAAGAACTGCAACAAAATTCTAGAAATCTGGAAGATAAGCTCCTAGAAAACACAGAAGGCCTAAAAAAAGAACTCTGTGGTGTAGCGAATCGTCTAGAAAAAAGAATAGGAACCGTCGAGGCAGAGATGGACAAGATGAAGGAAACGATCAGTAAGCTGGAAAAACGAATTGATAGTGGGCCCTCCACAGAGATGGTTAACAAAAATACAATGCCGGACTTGAGTTTGAACTTGGATAAAGTTCAAGAGGGTATACAAGATGTCAAGGTCATTTCTGAAATAGGGAAGCTTTCCAGAAGCCGCCTCAATTCGACGGAAAAACTCCATGGGAAAATTACCGCCGACAGTTTGAAGCAGCGAGCACAAAAGCAACACGAGGATCGGAATGCAGGGAAGAGCGTCGGTCTTGCACTGTCACTCGTTCATTACGTGGAAAGGCGAACAAACTATTCTACAAACTCTCACCGAAACCCAAGAACAGGAGGACTATGATCAGCTGATTAAACATCTAGAATTACGATATGGCCACGCCCATTTGGAACACGTATACCACTCCCAGCTGAAAAATCGCTGCCAAAAATCGGGCGAATCCTTACAAGAATTCGAAACTGACATTGAACGCTTGGTACGTCTCGCATATCCAGCCACACCAGAAAATGTAATGGAGCGACTAGCGGTTCAAGCATTCCTGGATGGACTCCGTGACCAAGAAACCAGACAAGCGTTGATATTAGCTCGTCCAACCATCTCGTAGACGCACTGGCACGCGCTTTGGAATTCGAAGCAGCAAAACAATGCTGCAAAAGCCAAAGTAAAGTTCGAACGATTGGGAAGACTCACAGGAGCCTGCTAACTTGGAAGCTGCCATAAGAAAAGTGATGAAGGAAGTGTTGCCTGAGAAAAGACAGATAAGATGCCGGAATTGTGGCAAAATTGGACATGTGCGTAGCAAATGTCCAACATTCATCGACTCCGATGCAGGAAAACTAAAAAAGGTCGACGAGAAGGGGCAGTCGTCGGCATGTGTCCGGCAAGCCCCGGTTAACAACGCATATGTCGCTATCCTTCAACGACAGAACAAAGGTGTCTTCGTAGACGGTCTCATCAATAACGAGCCTTGCACCATGCTGCTAGATACAGGTGCGACTAGGACAATTCTCGGCCTTCCTTTGCCAGAACACCGGAACGGATTGAACGACAACTTGAAGCTACGCACAGCAACAGGGAGCCAGCTACTGTATATGGCGAGCTACCGATTGAAATAATTTTGGGCAGCACTAAAGTGAAACATCAGGCACTTGTAGCGGACATCGAAGACGATGCAATCATCGGAATGGACATCATGAATTCCAGAGGGTTTGAATTGGATTTCAAAGACGGCGTCCTACGTGTCAACGGAGAAGAGCTGGTGCTTCATGGGAGAAGTGAGGGGTTGATCCGTGTGTTGTTGGCTGAAGATGTAAGCGTACCTGAGAGGGCTGAAACCATTCTGGAGGCTCGCCTGGACGGGAGTACGAGCAGTGGAAACGTGGTGATGTTCGAGCCCAAACTTCATGATGAGAAAATTGGACGAGGGATTGCACTAGGGAAGACCTTGTTGCGTGCTGACAAATTTGTGCCCGTAAGGGTCCATGAATGTCAATTATTTTCCAGTAACCTTGAAGAAAGGAACAATATTGGGGCACTGCTCGTCAGTTTCCTCAGTGACCCGGGAGTGTACGAGGTACGATTAGCCAACACAACAACTTGCCCACAGAACTAGAAAAATTAGTTGCCATCTCTTCCAAAGATATAAAACCAGCTCAACAGCCCAAACTAAGAGATTTAGTTAAGAAGTACCAAGACATCTTCGATACCGGACAGGGAAAAGGGGTCGAACTAATGTGGTCCAGCACAAGATTGATACTGGGGTGCCCGACCGATCCGGCAATCAGCAAGAAGACTTCCTCTTGCCAAGAAGGAAGAGGCTGACAAAATAGTCAGCGATATGGGAAAAGAAGGAGTTATCGCATCATCTGACAGTCCCTGGTCCCTCCAGTCGTACTGGTGAAGAAAAAGGATGGATCGACACGCTTTTGTGTAGACTATCGCCAACTTAATAATGTCACGAAGAAGGACAGTTACCCTCTCCCGAGAATAGATGACACCCTAGACACGTTGGCTGGTTCCACGATTTTCTCGACCCTTGATCTGAAGAGTGGATACTGGCAAGTAGAACTGGCTCAGGAAGATCGAGAAAAGACTGCTTTACCATCGGCTCAGGATTGTGGCAGTTCACCGTTATGCCATTCGGGCTCTGTAATGCTCCCGCACATTCGAAAGATTGATGGAAACAGTACTGAAGGGACTCTCATGGAACACGTGTCTAGTGTATCTCGACGACATAATTGTGGTCGGCAGATCGTTTGAGGACCATGTGAAAAACTTGGAGGAAGTATTCCTGCGACTGAGGAACTCCGGATTGAAGCTGAGCCCTAAGAAATGCCATCTGTTCCAAAAAGAAGTACGATACTTCGGCCACGTTGTCTCTGGAGAAGGAGTAGCAGTGGATGACCAGAAGATCAAAGCTGTTAAGGATTGGCCCATCCCAAAAGACATTCACCAACTTCGAAGTTTCCTTGGTTTATGCACATACTATCGCCGATATGTGCTGGGATTCGCCAACATCGCTAAACCACTGACCAAGCTCACGGAAGGCCAAACAAAGTTCCAGTGGTCCGAAGAATGTCAAGACTCATTCAGGAAGCTGAAAGGAGCTTTGATCAACGCACCTATACTGAGCTATCCCCTACCCAAAGGGAAATTCATTTTGGATACGGACGCCAGCAACGTGGGACTTGGAGCTGTCTTATCTCAGATCCAGGAGGGACAGGAGAAGGTCATTGGTTATTTCAGCAAGACGCTTAGCAAACCAGAGCGCAATTACTGTGCCACCAGGCGAGAGCTGTTAGCTGTTGTAAAGGGAGTGGAACACTTCTACAAGTACGTGTATGGAAGAAGATTCCTGTTGAGAACTGACCATGCAGCTCTCAAATGGCTCTTACAGTTCAAAAATCCTGAGGGTCAAGTAGCACGTTGGATCGAGAGACTCCAAGAATTCGATTTCGAGATCGAACATCGAGCCGGAACTAGCCATAAGAATGCAGATGCCTTGTCGCGAAGACCATGTCCAGATGATTGCTCACATTGCCGACGAGCAGAAGAGAAAGGAGCAACACTTTGTAGAACCGCGGCAATGGATGACAACTGGAATGACAGCAAGATCCAGAAAGACCAAGAGAGAGACCCCGACCTTGGCTTAGTCGTCAGCTGGAAGAAGGGCAATCGAAGACCATCATGGCAGGAAGTCGCAGGTTACTCGCCGGCTGTTAAGTCCTATTGGGCACATGGAACTCTCTTATTCTGGACAATGGGATCCTGAAACGTGTGTTGGAGGCCGATATTGGTGGGAAGACAGACGCCAAATAATTGTTCCCAGGAACAGAAGAGAGGGAAATGCTGCGGAAGTCCATGATGGAGTCGCCGGAGGACATCTGGGAGTGACGAAGACCCTGCAGAAAGTGAGGCAACGGTTTTACTGGGCCAATTGTCAAGCTGACGTCCAGGACTGGTGCAGGAAGTGCGCTGTATGCGCTGCTAGCAATGGACCTCGAATACGACCCAAGGCCCCGATGCGTCAGTACAACGTAGGCAGCCCGTTCGAGAGAATCGCCATTGACATCGCCGGCCCGTTTCCCGTATCCGACCACGGGAATAAATACATCCTTGTGGCAATGGACTACTTCAGTAAGTGGGCGGAAGCCTATGCCCTGCCCAACCAGGAAGCCATCACCGTCGCCGACGTCTTGGTGAAAGAGTGGATATGTCGATTCGGTATTCCGATGGAGCTGCACTCGATCAAGGCAGAAATTTCGAATCAACCTTTTCCAAGAAATATGTCTACTGCTGAACATCCGCAAGACAAGAACCACGGCCCTACATCCGCAGTCCGATGGAATGGTGGAACGGATGAACAGGACGATCAACCGCCACTTGTCCAAGGTTGTCTCTGACCATCAAAGAGACTGGGACCAGTATCTTCATTTGTTCCTGATGGCCTATCGATCCGCAGTACACGAGTCAACCGGTCAAACTCCTGCTAGTATTATAATGGGCCGAGAACTGCGACTGCCTTGTGACCTGAAGTTTGGGATACCGCCAGGACAAGACACTGCGGGAGAGGACTACGTCAGCAAACTTCGGCAGAGAATGGACGACATCCACGAACGAGTCCGGTTGAACATCCAGAGTGCCAGCGATAAAATGAAGAAGACCTATGACATCAAGGCCGACGCTGGAGGATTTAAGGTTGATGACCTGGTTTGGCTGTACAACCCCAAACGTCGTCGTGGACTATCACCAAAGTTGCGGAACTCGTGGGAAGGCCCGTATAAAATCGTGAAAAGGATAAACGACCTTGTGTACCGAATCCATAAGCCACCCGAGGGAAACCAAGGGTCGTCCATTTCAACAGGTTGGCCCTTACGCTGGAAACCATGACCAAGTTCGCACCCTCAAGCCACCGGAGGATGATATGACGTTCGAGAAGTTTATGTCCTTGTATTCAAACGGGCAGAAAGTTCTACATGGGGTTACTAGAGAGGAGTCACGAGACCTTTCGAGGTGCCTGCTGACTACGCACTAGCGCACTGTGTGGCAGAAGATCTTCGAATGTCCAGGGCATCGCCGTAGTGTTCTCCAAGAAATTTGGTCAACTCCAAACACTGCGGGGGCAGAATCCAGAAGTTGGTGGGGTGCTACAGTTGAAGAAAGGCCAGAGAAACATCTACTACCTAGTTACCAAGAGGCATTCCCAAGATAAACCGTCCTATGAAGATGTCTGGAAGAGTCTCACCAAACTAAGAGATACTATGGTGGACCAGAACCTGGTGGATCTAGCAATTCCAAAATTATCCTGTGGGTTGGACTGGAGAGTCATAAGAAGTATGCTGGAGGCGATATTCAGATCCAGCGGCGTCAAGATTTTGGTTTGCTGTAACCCTCTTCCACGACCGATCATGAAGACCGTGGAGTGTTACTTCCATCGAACTTCACGGTGCAGATATGGGGAGTCATGCAGATATCGTCACACTCCAAGGATGAAATTTCGGGACGAAATGTCTTTAAGAAGGGGGCAATGTAACGAACCTAGGCCGGACCTGTCGCCTCACGTGTTGCCATCGACAACGATGAGATCATCCCCGGAGATATTCGAGAACCATCCAGTCGCTCTGCCACGGAAAACAACGGTCAATATTGGAAACAATTGGAACATGCCAGAATTCGAAACATCGAGAATGCTGTATCGGAGATAAATAGGCAACCCTCAAGTGGAGTCAAAACAGTCTGAACGAGCCCATACCATCGAGCTATACAGTGGCGTAGTAATATAAATTAAGTTGTAGATTAAGTGTTAAATAAATTAGTTAAACCAAGTTAAGTTTATTTACGTTACAACATTATAAAATTTAAAAACAACAATTTAAAAACAAAATGCAAAAACAATACATGCGTTTTATATATAAAACAGAAATTATTTATTTTCAGAGAAGTCCAGTCAAAAGAGCTACTTAAGGCTACATTTAAATCATAGTATAAAATAACATATATACATATAAAATCTGCAAAGCAGAACCACAAAATAGATTTTAAAGGCAATAAATACAATAGAATGGAAATAAATATACACTTCATTGATTAAACTGATGGCATTAATATCAATTTTGGGAACAGCAAAAACAAATCTGGAAACATTATATAGGGGTATTCAACTCAACTTCAACGATACCCTGTAATGTATCGATAATATTTCTCTACTGATTTAACATCCCAAATGAAACAATACACTGTGTTCATCAAGCTGATGCAAATAATATTAATTTTGGAGGTAGAAAAAACAAAACTACACTTCAACTTCTACATTACCCTGCAATCTTCCAATCATATTTCTCTACTAATCTAACATCTCAAATGAAAGAATACACTTTTCTTATTAAGTTGATATGACTTGCATCCAACCACGAAGCCCTGGTACCTGAAAATTGTGTTTCAAAGTAGAAATTGTCTGGGAGCTTCACATGTAAACAAAGTGTCAAGCACCAAAGTTTTAGCTGAAATTTGGTAAATGCAACCCTTTTCCAGCATACAAGTGCCTAGTCAAGCAATATGAATGAATTAAAACGTTTAGAATTATAAAATTAAACAAAATAGATTATTCTCTCATGAGCAATGCAGGAGGAGAGACATGACTTTTAATATGACATGAAACTACTACCATTGTCTAAAGATCTTTAGACAATGCTACTACTTACCATACCATCGCTTTCAGCAGGGGCATGGCCTTCGCCCTTCATAGAAGGGCAAGCCCATGCTCATACAGTAATTTTAAGAACCATTCAATCAATCAAAATATACTTTATTGTCCCAGTTAATAACTTATTGACAAATCATTACTTATAAATATAAAAAGAAATAAAAATATAAATGTATGGGAGTTACACATTCGAGAAGTTTATGTCCTTGTATTCAAACGGGCAGAAAGTTCTACATGGGGTTACTAGAGAGGAGTCACGAGACCTTTTCGAGGTGCCTGCTGACTACGCACTAGCGCACTGTGTGGCAGAAGATCTTCGAATGTCCAGGGGCATCGCCGTAGTGTTCTCCAAGAAATTTGGTCAACTCCAAACACTGCGGGAGCAGAATCCAGAAGTTGGTGGGGTGCTACAGTTGAAGAAAGGCCAGAGAAACATCTACTACCTAGTTACCAAGAGGCATTCCCAAGATAAACCGTCCTATGAAGATGTCTGGAAGAGTCTCACCAAACTAAGAGATACTATGGTGGACCAGAATCTGGTGGATCTAGCAATTCCAAAATTGTCCTGTGGTATTGATGGGTTGGACTGGAGAGTCATAAGAAGTATGCTGGAGGCAATATTCAGATCCAGCGGCGTCAAGATTTTGGTTTGCTGTAACCCTCTTCCACGACCGATCATGAAGACCGTGGAGTGTTACTTCCATCGAACTTCACGGTGCAGATATGGGGAGTCATGCAGATATCGTCACACTCCAAGGATGAAATTTCGGGACGAAATGTCTTTAAGAAGGGGGCAATGTAACGAACCTAGGCCGGACCTGTCGCCTCGCGCGTTGCCGTCGACAGCGATGAGGTCATCCCCGGAGATGTTCGAGAACAGTCCAGTCGCTCTGCCGTGGAAAACAACGGTCAATATTGGAAACAATTGGAACACGCCGGTCGCCAACTGTCAGAATTCGAAACATCGAGAATGCTGTATCGGAGATAAATAGGCAACCCTCAAGTGGAGTCGGACAGTCTGAACGAGCCCATACGATCGAGCTATACAGTGGCGTAGTTAGTAATATAAATTAAGTTGTATATTTAAGTGTTAAATAAATTACTTAAACCAAGTTAAGTTTATTTACGTTACAATATTTATTCTATTTTTCATATTTTGTTAACTTCAGCAATTTATTAACAATTAAACAAAAGAAACAACTTTTGAAAATTTTATAGCGTGATATTATTGAGTACTCATGTGAAATGTGCTGTGGGAAGCAAAAAATGTATTGAGTCATTCTGTAAACGATTATTCGGTTCTTAATAAAATCGTCAGTTTCAAAAAAACTACCTAAAACAACTCACATTATCAAAATTCCCAACAAAATTTCATTCTTCCAAGTATTCAGATTATTCTATAATTTTTTTGAATTTTCAAATGTATATTTAATAGGATAAAAAAAAGTATGTGCATTGATCTCTCGAGAGGTGGTACCCCTGTCGTAACGCCCGTGCGGAGCCCTATTGTCAACCTTGAATTAAAATTATAAATAATTGAGATAGACTACCGGGAGTTGGGACTTTTTTATGGGAAATTTCCCCCTCTTCAAGAATCTTATTTTTCATGTTCTCTATCATCAATAGTTTTTGAGCTTACCAAAAACTGAGGCCGTTTTTATTTTATTTTTTGTTAATAACAATAGCAAATTTTCGGATAAAATCGAAAAATACATCGTTCTCAGAATGACATCCCGAATCGAATGAGCCATCGCTCATATTTTCAGTAGACTTGGAACGATTTTTTGCAGAAAATTCACTTTTTGACTAGACTATATACCAAATATGACAGCAGGACTTTTCCGTTTAAGTTATTTGCCTTGCTTCCTTCAAAAGACTTCTTGAAAGTTGTGTACCTACGTTTTTTATATGTTTTGACTTTTCTGATATTATGGAGGAACATCTTATTTCCCACGATTGTTCAATGTCTGTATTTTCTTCGCTCTCAGAACTACTCATAATTTAATCAGTTCAAGATAATTTCTAACAGCGTTTGACAATAACGTGACATTAAGAAATATAATTACAAACGTATGCATACCAACAAATTCAAAATATTGTTAAAAGTTTGTTACAGCTACAAGACCTTCCCTTGCTTTCTTCAAACCAGTTCAAGAAAGTTGTATACCTTTTTTCATAGCGATGTTTTGACAACTCTGGTATTATGGAGTAACATCCTATTTCCCAAGATTGTTCAATGTCTGTATTTTCTTCGCTCTCAGAATCACTCATAATTTAATCAGTTAAAGATAATTTCTAACATTTTTCCACGCGCGTTTGACAATAACGTGACATTTAGAAAACTTTTTTCACTTATTTTTTTTTTGTCCTCTTGCCACTATCTTGTATCTAGTTTTTTATTCAGAATAATAAACATATTACTTTCTAGAGCAGAGAGCAGGACCATAACCATTTAGCTACTACCTTACGTTCGTTAGCGTACTACCTAAAGGAAACAATATATTTTCTTCATTTATTGAAGTTTTCTTTGATAGAACTAAAATGAAAATCAAGAAGTCAAAACACAAGTTTTTATAATACTATCTGAAACCTGGAATCAGTAGATGACTTCAATATACCGAATTCCACAGCTTATAACAATGAATCTTAGATTAATGAAAATGACGGCTTTGGTGATTTTTACCAATAATAAAATAAATACTGGAGTACATATTATACCCCTGACCGAAACAAAATTACTGAGACTCGCCCTTAAAATAGAAATAACGGCTTCATATAGACCGGCAGCAGACGGATAGTATCCGGCAGGTAGAAAGTTTCGTTGCACTCTGATGAATGTTAAATCCGGCAACATCGCCGGACCAGTAGACAGGATGAAAGCAAACTATACAAACCGGACGCTAACTAGCGGGAATTCATGGATATATTGGACGTTCAGAGGACGCCGTGATATATGTGAAATAAAACTTCCAAATATGTATCGTCGAAAAACAAAGCTTGAACACCGTTTATGACATCTAATGTTCGAAGCTTAAAAATATTAATGTGTAAAACTAGAGGGTCTTTGAGAACTAGGTGGCAGACGCTCAGATACGGAGTTGTGAAAGGACGCCCGCAAGTTACCCTATATTTGTGGCATACCAAAAGTTACTGCTTTGAGCGCCCTCTATATCAGCTACTTATTATACTTTTTCAATATATCTGGCTGTTGGTGTGTAAATTTTCTGCAGGTTTATGCATATTAGTGGAATACCGATTGATAACTGGTTCTGTGATGACAGTTTATAGTAAGATTGATAATAATATTCAGATATGAATCATGGAATTGTTTTGTACAAAACATTTTGTAAAATTATGTTTAACCACTTCTTAGTTGTTTGACCAACCCTCACAAGTTAATGAAAACTTGTACGAGTTAAGATCACGGGGACCTCACCTTTCATAGTGGGATCCGAAACCACTCTTGAGACCTTGACAATTTTTTCGCCGGCTGCGAGAGTCGAACTCACGCCGGGTGGAAACAGTGGTTACAATACTAACGCTCGTACCACTGAGTCACTAGCACAATGGAAAATCTTATTGAAATATAGAATCATCAGTTTATCCTCAGTATCATATACCAGCTGGTACCCGCGACTTCGTCTGCGTGGAATTAGTATTTTTCCTGAGTTGTTTCATCTAGCTTATGGTTATGGCTGTGCCTGCTTCCCGTTTTCCCATTATTTCGTTTTCTGTTATCCCATTACCCTGTTATCCTGTTTCCCGTTATATCATTTCCTGTTATCCCGTTGGGTGGGATAATTGATTTGATGAAAATAATGCTTTTTGACAACTTATACAAATTCAATAACCCTGTTCACCCCTTCAGGTCAAGGATTTCTTTATTTGTAACAGAGAACCGAGACACCAATTTTCATGACTATAATTTGGAAACTAACGGAAGTCGTATACAAACTTTCAACCTCCATTATACCCCCTTTAGGATTGAATTTTCAGAAACCCTGGAATATGTATTCCTTCACTTGAAGGGTAGAGCCCATATACTAATTTCTATGACTCTTACTTCGGTACTAAGCTAACCCTCATAGAAACTTTCACCTCCCATTTCACCCCTTTTTCTGAAAACACGGAAATTCCTTTATTTGTAACAAAGACCTCAAATGCCAATTTTCGTGACCCTAACCTGAAAACTAACGGAACCCCCTTGGAAACTTTCCCCCTTCACCCCAATTTCACCCTTTTAAGGGTTAATTTTCCAAAAATACTGAAACACGTATTTCTTTATTTCTAAACTCATATACCAATTTTTATGACCCCCTTTTTCTTTGGTGTTCCATGTAGCTTATGCCTGTGGCTTTGCCCGCTTCTCGTTATCCTGTTATTTCCCAAAACATATATTTCTTTATTTGTAATAAACACCTCAGATACAAATTTTTATGACCCTAAAGTGAAAGCTAACGGAACCTCCATACAAACCCCGCATTTCACGCCTTTAGAGCCTGAATTTCTAAAAACACTGAAACACCTATTTCTTTATTCGTAATAAAAACCCTCAGGTACCAATTTTTATGAACCTAACTAGAAAATGAATGGAACCCTTATAAAAAAAATTCCCCCTAATTCAAATACCAATTTTAGGGAACCTAACTTAAAAACTCATGGAACCCGCATATAAACTGTTATGTATGAGGTTGTTGTATCACCCTGTAGTAGTTTGGAGTAGTCGGTGTCTGTCCAGGATAATGTTATGTTGAGTTATGATATGTTATTATGTCACTTATGCCAGCCATAAGAAGTAATATACGTTAGTTAAACCGATAACATTCTTTCTGAAAGAACCTACGAGGTCATACACAATATTGGCGCAGTCGGAGCAGAAAGATAAGATAATTTTGCAGAATGTCGGTTATCAGCTCAATTGAACATTTCAATCCCAGCGAGCCTAATAAATGGTCAAATTATATCGAAAGACTGAAATTCTACTTACAAGCAAATGATATAACGGATACTGAAAAGAAGAAAGCTGTGTTTCTCACAGTATGTGGATCATCCACCTATTATACATTCCTCAGTTGCTCCAACATCAGTTAATGCAGTTCTATTTGACGAGATTATTGAGAAGTTAACAGATCACTTCAATCCAAAGAAATTCACTATGGTGGGTAGGTTTCATTTTCATCGTCGAAATCAATGTCCAAATGAAAGTATTGCAAACTATATTGGTGAACTCAGACGCCTAGCGTTATACTGTGGTTTTAAGAAGGAAACACTCAATGAAATGTTACGAGACAGACTGGTATGTGGTGGGATAGATGAAAATTTACAACATCGATTACTATCAGAAAACGAGTTACAGTTCAAGAAAGCCGAAGAGATTGCACTTGCACATGAAGCGGCCATGCTAAACATTTGTATGTTGAAAGAAAGTGAAAATTCAAGTTCGGCAAATCAAGTGAAAAGGTTTGAATCGCACAAAAGAACAGAAGATATTACAAGAACAATGATGAGGATATGTTTCCGTTGTAACAATCAACACCTACCGGAAAATTGTGAGTTCAAAAACGCCAGATGTAACTTCTGCAAGAAATTGGGTCACATAGAGCGGGCCTGTTTGTCCAAGAAAAAGCAACAAGGCTCATCAAATAAAAGGCACTTCAACCAAAAGTCAATTGACGTTGAATGTCAAGACGCAGTGACAAATTTTCAGGATGACATGTATGAACCGTGCATCTACACAGTGAGTCAAGGATGTTCTGTTCATAAAGGAGCATTTAAAGTAAAACGTTTACAGTTCGGGATATAAACTGCACCTCAAATTTTCCAAAGATTCATGGATAGCAGGTTAGCAGGAATCAAGGGGGTCATGCCATATTTCGACGACGTTCTTATTGTTGCTGAATCCACAGATCAGTTGGAAGTTAAGTTGAGGTCTGTCTTGAAGCGTTTCAAAGAAGATGGATTACGGCTTCGTGCAGATAAATGCGAATTTTTTGTATGTCAAGTGAAGTTTTTGGGTTTCCTCATAACAGAAGATGGCATAAGTCCAACAAATGAAAAAATAAAACCCATTCAAGAAGCGCCAGCACCAACGTCAAAGCTTGAACTTCAAGCATTCCTGGGAATGCTAAATTTTTTCCATTTATTTTTGGAAAATAAGGCTACCGTAGCCGAACCACTTCATAAATTACTTCATAAAGGTATCTCTTGGAAATGGACGACTGAAGAACAGGATGCATTTGATAAACTGAAACTGAAATTATACTGTGTCTTCAATTTATTGTAGAACTGATTACCAACATGGTGGTACTATGATTTTGATAAAAAACTCTATATCTAATAAGCTGAAATTTGAAAAAATAGAAAAATTTAATTATCTAATAACAGAAAAAGTGTTTGAAATTTCTGTTACTCATAGCAAGATATTAAATATGTACATACTTTGCATCTATAGGTCTCCAGCCTGTGATCCAAACCACTTCTTCACTAAGTTAGACCATATCCTTGATGAATTACCAGTTTCATCGAAAATTATATTGACTGGAGACTTCAATATAAATTACAATGACAATTCAGGTCAAACTCAATATTTGCAAAATCTCTTTAATTCATCCAACCTATTAATGCATGTAAATGCGCCTACGCGTATTTCACTACATTCCAGAACTACTATTGACTATATATGCTCTAACTTATCGGAAGAATCTATTTCCTGTGAAGTAGTTCCTGCCGGACTTTCAGATCATGAGGCGGTACTTTGCAGCTTAAAAATTATATATGATCAGAATAAAAAAGACTGTAGATTTGGTAGAATATACAGTAAGAAAAACTATGATAGGTTCTTCCAAAAATGTTCTAATATAAATTGGGAAAATATCAGTCTCCTAGCTCCAAATGTTCAATTTTCTGATTTTTATACCGTCTATTAGATGTTTACAATTATGCTTTTCCTATATGTAAACTAAAAACAAAACAAAAAAGCATTGGCTCACAAAAGGATTAAGAATATCATCAAGAAACCTATGCTGTTTGCATTCTATAAGAAAATTTACCGACAACCTTTACTTCCATGATTATTTCAGGAATTACCGTTCTATTTATAGAAGGTTAATTGTACTAGCTAAAGAAAACTATTATAAAGATAAAATTAACAAAGCACAAAATCAAACAAAAGAAACCTGGGAAATAGTTAACAACCTCAGAGGGAAAAATTCCAGAAGACATGAAATTCCTATCTCCCCGAACATCTTGAATAAACATTTCTGCACAATCGCTAAAAAAATCCATGATGACATTAAACCAGGAATAAATCCACTTGACAATATGGAACGCTACAGAATAAATGATTCATTTGTACTTCATGATACTGACCTTTATGAATTGAAATTAGTTATTTCTGAAATTAAAACTAAAAATCCTCTGAATTGACGCATATCGATACATTATAATAGAAAATCTACCTAATGAAGCACTGGCAGTTTTAGTACAATTAATAAACCAATCATTTCAAACAGGGATATTTCCTGACCAACTTAAAACTTCCATTATTATTCCACTGCACAAGGGTGGTGATACTGATAATCCCTCTAATTATCGACCGATAGCACTAATTCCAACTTTAGCGAAATTAATAGAAAAATTGGTAAAAAAGAGAATATTGAGTTTTCTCTCTAAACATAAAATTTTAAGTGATACCCAGTTTGGATTTCAATCCAATAAAACTCAAATGATGCTATCTTCGATCTCTTATTCAATATATATACTGTAATCAACGATGGTGAGGCTGTGGCAACAGTGTTCTGTGACCTGTCGAAGCCTTTGACTGCTTGATCACGGAATATTGCTGCAAAGATTCAGTACTATGGTTTCAGGGGTCTGTCTTACAAATGGATAGAATCATATTTACACGGTAGAGAGCAAATTGTCAAGACTAATGTACATTCTTCATTGGGACAGATACAATTTGGGTTCCTCAGGGCTCAGTCCTTGGACCAGTTCTATTTTACTGTATATTAATGATATAACTAACATCAATATCTCAGGTAAGTTCACATTATTTGCTGATGACACTGCTATTACATGGTACAACAAAAGACTGACAATTAAACAAAGCAGTCAACGAAGATTTAACTAAGGTAACAAACTGGTGTGACTCCAATAAACTATCATTCAACATCAATAAAACAAATCTGCTTACGTTTAAATGTGAGCTTGATGACATAGACCTAGAATCAGGAATCATTGAAAATAAAACAACACAAAATATTTGGGTCTTCACATAGATAGTAAATTAAAATTTGTTGATCATGTGATCGCACTGAGAAAAAAACTCTCTTCTGGTGTTATGCAGTGAAGCTTACTTCACAAGAATTAAATTTCTAGCTGCAAAGATGGTTTATCACTCCCTCGCGAATCACATATCCGCTACGGCATTGCATTTTGGGAAGTTGCAACAACTACTTATTGAACAGTGTACTCATCCTACAGAAACGAGCCTTAAGATACTTGTGCAAAGCTAAACCTCGAGATTCTTGCAAAGAGTTGTTCAAATCCCATAAAATATTAACAGTAATTGCCCTGTATATCTTGGAAACAGCATCAATAATAAAAAAACATAAAAACAAGTTTGGCTCTCACTCCTCTACACACAACACTCGACAAAACAGAGATGTAAAACTTCTGCTACCCACCTCAAGTCTCATTAAAGACTCATTTATTTACAATGGTTGCAAAATCTACAATCATCTTCCCAATGACTTAAAAGAAATTGAACCACCAACTAAATTCAGAAAAGAGCTAAAATATAAATTGATGGAAAGAACCTATTATAGTTTGGATGAGTTTTTTATTGACTCAATAATTTAGTGTTATATACCTAAATTTTTTGTAATTAATTGTCTCTATTCGTTTGAATTTTTTACCGTAGATGTTTATACTAATTTTATTGTAACTTTATCCTTTGTGACCATGATTTATTGACGCAATATTTTAGTGATATTTATATTAATGTTTTTTGTAATTAATTGTCCTTCGTTTGATTTTTTTACCTTATTTTATACTATTTTATTGTAATTTTTATCCTTCATTTTTGCTTTGTAACCATGATTTTTCATAAAAAAAAAAAAAAAAAAAAAAAAAAAAAAAAAACTCAAAAGAATGTTGTCATCGTCAAAAAATTTGTCTCATTACGACGAAAAGAAGGCTTTAGTTCTGACGTGTGATGCCAGTCCATACAGAGTAGGTGCTGTTTTAAGCCATTTGGATGAATGTGGTAAAGAAGTGCCAATCGCATTTCATAGCAGAACACTTTCAAGTTCAGAAAGACGGTTTGCACAATTGGACAGAGAAGCATTAGCCCTGATAGTGGGCGTCAAGAAATTATATTTATGGAAAGAATTGTGAGATAAGAACAGACCATAAACCTCTGCTGGGAATTTTTGGAAATAATAAATCGATTCCAGAAGTAATACCACCCAGAATGTTGCGGTGGATTCTGATTTTGTCATCGTATGATTATAAGTTAGTATATGTTCCGGGTACCCAAATACCTCATGCAGACGCTTTGAGTCGGTTGCCGCTAACAAGCCAGGATATAGAAGGGCCACCACTTCAGGAAGTACTGATGTAGGAATCAGTCCTGGAAAAATCATTTACAGCTGAGGAAATTGCGAAGAAAACGAAAGAAGATAGAATACTATTGAAAGTATCATTTTGGTTACAAACAGGCTGGACAGACGACAAAAATAAAGTCCCAGAAGAATTGAAATAGTTTTGGCAGAAGAGAAATGAATTGTCAATGTATAATGGTTGTTTATTGTGGGGGAATCGAGTGATTATTCCATCTATCGAAAGCAATCAAGAACTACAAATTCTACATGCAACGCATCCAGGAATAGTCCGCATGAAAGCCCTTGCCAGGTCACATGTATGGTGGCCAGGACTAGACACTGACATTGAACGTCTAGTTCGTGGTTGTTCTGTATGCCAAGAAAACCGGAATATGCCGCCTAAAGCAGTGCTACACCCATGGGAAGAAACAAGATAACCTTGGACTAGACTGCATATAGATTTCGCTGGACCAACACAAGGATCTTTGTTTTTAATAGTAGTCGATTCATTTTCAAAATGGTTGGAAGTGCGGGTAGTGCCTTCCACTTCTTCCCAGTCAGCCATATCAGGGTTAAGAGAATTATTTGCCACTCACGGAATTCCATTAGTGATAGTGTCTGACAATGCTACGGCTTTCACATCATCAGAGTTCCAAATATTCCTGACAAATAATTTGATAAGGCGTGCTAGAATAGCACCGTATCACCCAGCATCTAATGGACAGGCAGAAAGGATGGTGCAGACAACGAAACATTTCTTTAAAATGTTGAAGGACGGAGATATAAAGACGAAGCTAGCCAGATTTCTAATGCAGCAGCATTCAACTCCAATTTCAACAACTGGGAATAGTCCAGCAGAGATTTTGATGAACAGGAAACTGCAAACGAGACTGAGCTCCTTGCACCCCAAAGTTTTGGAAACATCCAAGAACCAAACATTAGAGGAAGATGCACCGGAAGTAATGAGACAATTTCGAGCCAAGGATCCGGTGTTTGCTAGAAATTATGGAAATGGGCCAAAATGGAGTCCAGCCTTCATTAAAAAATCTCTGGGACCAGTATCTTATAGATTAGATACGCCTGAGGGAAATGTACTACACAGACACGTGGACCAGATAAGAAGACGGCAAGAAGAAATAGACAGTTCACCTATACTATCCGATAGAAGTAATTCCCCCCGAATCGGCAATGGAAAACAGTTATTAGATACTGTCGATGAGAATGAGGGGCAGAGAGATGCAAATGTACAAGTGGATGTATCAGAGCCCATTTCGGGTGGACAAGTTATTCAGAACAAACCCGTTCGTGCTACTAGACCACGAAACCCGCCTCGATATTTAAAGGATTATACAAGTTGATCTTCTACGAAGTAGAAGGGAGGAGTGTTATGTATGAGACTGTTGTATTACCCTGTAGTAGTTTGGAGTAGTCGGCGTCTGTCCAGGATAATGTTATGTTGAGTTATGATATGTTATTATGTCACTTATGCCAGCCATAAGAAGTAATATACGTTAGTTAAACCGATAACATTCTTTCTGAAAGAACCTACGAGGTCATACACAATATAAACTTTAACTGCCCCCCCCCTCAACCCTTTGGGTGATGAATTTCTTAAAACATTGAAACATGTTATTTTTTTAAATATGAACAGAATGTTCATAAAATCAGATGTGAAATCATCAGCGACTGAAAGATAAACTTTATCTTCTATCGTTCAAGATTCAACTTCTTGTTCATGTTGAAAAGGGAAATATTTTCAACTGAATAGAAATAGTTTTCTGTTAAATGAAAAATCCACGATGAAAATGAAGTTATTCCAACAGAAAACAACTACTCTTCCGGATAAAGCAAGGCTGGACATTGAACTACATCTGATAGTAATTAAGAAAGGACCATAACTCAAAAGAAAAAATCTGAAAGTAAAATCTTGCATTTTCATTCAGATAGTCATTTGATTTTCTATTCCAGTCTTAATTAAGAACTCATATAGATGAATTAGGCAAAGAAGAATGTTTTCCAAAAGAGAGTACTCACCAGAAATAATTTGTAACATTGATGCAAGAGAGGCATCACACTTACTAGGTCTTCAATACATTTTGGTCGACGAAAATCTATTTCACGCTTCCATGATCATCAGGAAGACTGGAAGAAATGGGACATACATTTTTAAGAAGCAATCTCACTTTGCAAAGATGGAAAAATGTTAGAAACATTTCATTTAGAGATACACTTAGAATAGAAAGATTTTTCTGTGAATTGAAAAATCTACGATAAAAATGAAGTTATTTTTTGATAATATCCAATAGAAAACAACTACTTCCCCGGCTAAAGCCACGCTGGATACTGAATTACATCTGATAGATATTGAGAAAGGACCCTAACTCAAAAGAAAAAATCTGCAAATGAAAATTTGCATTTTCATTCAGATAGTTATTTGATTTTCTATTCCAATCTTAATTAAGAATTCATATAGATGAATGAGGCAAAGAAGAATGTTTTCCGCGATCATCAGGAACACCGGAAGAAATGGGAAACACATTTTCTAGAAGCAATATCACTTTGCAAATACTTTGAAATTAGTATTTTTTCGACTTTCAAACCTATCATGGGGTATGATAGATCAATTTGTCATTAATATTCTTCAGCTCTACTCATGAATATGATACGATCCAGGAAGTTGTTTTTATGTTTGGATCGAAATGACTAGAGAAACTGATGTCCCTTCGGACTGCATATTATACTCCTTGACCGTGAAAATCCCTAATTTTACCTTCAAATCGGATATACCTTGAAATGGATTCAATCCGTGAATGGAGTCAATCCTTAATTTAACAGGATATTTTATCTCGTCTGCCTATGTCTAAGCACGAAAGGAACTACTGTGTCACTTGGAAGGAACTTCAAGTGATAAGTCAGGGCAGTAGATCACTTTCGCAAATATCTATATAGAATCGAGTTCCTCATTAAGACCGACCATGCGGCCCTGAAGTGGTTACTGAAGATGGACAAATAGCTAGATAGAAAAGCTAAGCCAGTACCATCTCAAAATTACACATCATCAAGGACGACTACACAGTAATGCAGATGCTTTATTTAGAAGACCGCGTCCAGAAGCCTGCAAGCATTGTCAGCGTATTGAAAGAGTCGCTGATATTAGATACACAAGACTATTAACTGAAGACAAATGAACTACCGCACACATGAAACAGGTTCAGAAAATCGATCCAAACATTGGGGACTTTCTACATTGGAAAGAAGAGGGAACTAGCAGACCCTCCTGAAGATATTTCCTATAGAAATGCTATTTTCAAGGCAATGTGGGCACAATGGAATTCCCTGGTTATGGAAAATGGACAAACGGGTATGAGAGTCAGCTGATGAAAAGTCGTCATTTTCCCAATTGGTTTTGTCCAGGAAGAGAATTGGTGAAGTCTTGAAAAAAATTAATGGAAGAAAATTAAGAGGAAATCTGGGAGTCTGTCATACTTTGAAAAAGATCAGGCATAGGTTATACAGGGACAATGTGGAAAGCTGGTGCAGAAGATATCCATAGTGCGGCGCTGCTAGGAAGGAATACAACGTAAGCGCATCAATCGAACAGATTGCTATTGATGTAGCTGGATCCTTTTCTGTGAACAATGATGGTAACAAATACATTCTTGTTATCATGGAATATATCAGCAAATGGGTAGAAGCCACATTATCAAGGTTGTTGGTGGAAAACATGTTCTCAACGGAGTACCAACGGAGTAACATTCCGACCAAGGAAAGTATTTTCAGTCGAAGTAATTCAAGAAAGTTTGTGAGCTGATGGGTATCAACAAGACCAGAACCACGGCGCTTCACCCCAGTCGGATAGCATGGTTGAAAGGTTTTACCAAACTATGGAAGAACACCTTTCCAAGGTTGTAGACAAACATTGAAAGGACTGAGACAGAAACCACTATTTCTGATGGCATACAGAGCAATTCCACCAAGCTTACCCCGGCTAGCATTGTCTTCGAAAGGGAACTTCGATTGCTTTGTGACTTGGTGTTCTGATCACCCAAGAGAAACATCATGTTGAAAATCCACGAAACAGCTCGGAAGGGGTTGATACTGGCAAGTAACAGGAAAGCTAACTCAGGAGAATTTAAAGGTGACCTGGTTTGGCTATACAACCCACGGCGGAAGAAAGGTGTTTTCCCCAAACTAACACTGTTTTGGGAAGGACCGCACGAAATGAAGAATAGGGTCAACGGCATGGTTTACAAAATCCTGTGCTGCCCTATAGTCTAGGCGCTAGGCCTTGCCACGTGTGCAATTATATGAAATAAGATGTTTACCCTTACAACGGCGTTTACTGATGTTTCACTGTAAATCTTGCCGTAATAACGATTATGTGAAGTTTTTACAAAGTAAAATTGAGGATAAAGAAGCGTTAATCAACGACAAAATTGAGATCATCAAATTGCTTAGAAAAACTACATAGCTATGAAAACGAAATGATGAATAAACACACTTATGCGAATGTATTAATTACAAATGATAATCACAAACTGATTTCCAAACCAATAAATGTACCTGACTTAATTATTAAACCAAAAATCAAACAGCAATCAAAAATAACCAAACAGGATATAGACAACAAAATAAAATTATCTGAATTGAAAATTGGTGTAAAGAAATGTATAGCTACAAAAACAGGCTCAGTTGTTATAAAATGCCAGAGTAAAACAGAATTGGAGATCCTGGAAAATGTAGTTCGTGATAAGTTACAGGATGAATATGATATTGAACGAAGTAAATTGAGGAAACCCAGATTTAAAATCCCGAATTTTGACCAAGAAATGACCTTGGAAGAAATTGAAAAATCTATTATCAATCAAAATGATTTGTCTGATGATTTAAAAATCACTTACATTAAGAAAGGTCATACCAGTAAGAATATAGTATTTGGTGAATGCTCAGCTGCAATATTAAAAAAGCTGACCGGCACAAATAAGGTGTACATTGGATGGGAAAGATACTGCAATCTATGTAAGACCTAAATATACCTCGTGCCACAACTGTCATGGATTCTACCACAAAAGAAAACTGCCCCACTGATCACGTTATTTGCCCTAAATGCAGTGAAAATCTTCATGAAAATGAGTGTACAAAGCTATACTTGCTGGAACTGTGTAAAGAGTAATCAGATATACAAGATGAATTATAATGTGAGTCATAAGGCAACGGATCGAGAATGTCCTTTCCTTGAACATCAGGTTAAGATACTACAAAACAACACCGAGTATAACACATAATGGTTTTACTGGACGAATATGTTATTTTGCAGGACTTGAGTTTAATCTACTAAGAACATAAGGGAAATTACCTGAACCCAGCAGAGTATGCTTCTCTCTTCAATAACATGCCCAATAAAGTGTTGAATATCATGCATTGTAACATAAGACGTATAAGAAAGAACTTCAATGAGTTCCTGGCCATGTATGAAACATATGCATTATACAGTTGTGACATTTTTATTTTGAGTGCTTTCGGCTGGAATCTACTGAAAACTTACATATTCCTGGATATGATACCAAATATAATGGAGCTGACTTCAATAAAAATGATGGGACAGTGATTTTAATCAAATCTAATTTAAATTATGTCAAAAACATCAAGCTTGTGGTAAGTGGTGTAACCCTATCCATTTTGGAACTTGCTTGCAATGGCTTATCTTATAGGATCATAGGCCTATACAGACCCTGTCCTAGTAATCTGACTGCTTTCATTGAAGAGATTGACGACTTTTTTATGATGAGTGAAGTTAGTCCCAAATTTGATTTTTTCATTGGCGACATTAATATAGATATTATGCAAGATGATGATGTAAATGTAAATAAATATATTCCGTCCTGGCTAAACATGGCTTTAAGCCATATCAAGGCCCACTCGTATAACAACAGACAATGCCACATGTTTAGACCATATATTTGTCAAAATGGAATTCAACCTAATCGGAAAATATATACCAAGCTCATTCATTATCGAATGTAATATCACAGACCACTATCCTGTGATGATTAATATTAACAGGGAAGCTAATAGTAATAACCATAACGAAAGTAATAAAATAACCTTCGGCGGATATAATATTGCAAAACTAAATAACCTCTTATCACAAGAAAATTGGCATAATGTTTTAAATTCTGGCCATGCACAACATGCTACTAATATATTCTATGCAACCTTTAATAATCATTTAGAGACAAGTAAGAAGATATTCAAGAAAAACACTAATAAATCTAAAAAATTAAGCCTTGATAACAGCAGGTTTAATACAATCAATAAAACAGAGACAAAATGAAAAAAAGCTTAATTGTAAATACTCACCTCTTCTAGAATTAGAGTACAAACGTTATAGAAATCATTTAAATAAACTCCTGAAGCAGACAAAATGAATATTACTTGAATAAAATACATAATAGTCAATATGATATGAAGAAAATTTACCATATCATAAGGAGGCAACCAATGAAAAAATAATAAATTATCCAGCAAATTCCATGTTGTTGACGAACATGGCAAAGATTTTGATGATGATAATGAAATGGCAAACTATTGTGTCAAATATTTCACCAATATAGGTATCGATATGCTAAAAATGTCCCTACTCAGCAATTTATGCTGCCCCCACTTACTCCAAATCGAAATTCCATGTTCCTAACTCCTGTAACTGATACTGAATTGATACAACAAATATCCTCACTAAAAATAAATGTTCTCCCGGAATAGATAATATTACCACTAAGATGATCAAAAATACTCACCCTCACATCCTGGTCCCTCTTGTACACATTTTCAACCCTCATCTTCTCAACAGGATCTGTCCCAGATCAGTTCAAACAGTCAATAATAACTCCTGTATTCAAAGCAGGTGACAAAACAAAAATAAATAACTACAGACCGATAAGTGTATTAAACAACTCGAAAATCTTTGAAAATGCCTCAAAAATCGTTTAATGGAGTTTCTCAACGCTAATCAGATATTGAATGATTATCAATTTGGTTTTCGGCAGGTAAATCAACAAGTGATGCCATGTACACTGTAGTGAATGAAATTATAAGCAAGTTGGACAAGAATAGAAAATGTATAGGGTCATTCTAGACCTGCAAGATTGCACAGTGAACCATCAGAAACCCCTTTCTATTCTTGAAACAAATGGGATTCGTGGTATGTGTTGATGTTTTCCCATTATTTAGATAATAGACAACAACAAGTTGAAGTCCATGACTCGCTAAGTGTCCCAACTCACCGCCAAGATAGGTGTATCTCAAGGAACGTACTGGGACCAGTACTCTTCTACTCTACATCAATTCAATGCTTTCACCTATCAAATGCTAAAATTGTTTCCTATGCTGATGACACTGTGATCTTATTCTAGGGTGATTCCTGGTCACAAGCTAAATTACATGTCCAAAGAGAACTAAACATAATAACGGATTGGCTAAATGCTTTCCAGCTATCTCTGAATGTTGAAAAAACACACTATATAGCTTTTTCTGCCAATAATGCAAATAGGCCAGAGTTCCAGAATATTAGCATCACTAATCTAAATAAAAACATCACAGAAGTTAGCCAAATCAAATACTTAGGCATTATAATCGACAAAAAATCTCAGGTGGGAAACTCACATCAATTATCTAACAACAAAACTCAGAAAACTGATTTACAAATTTTATATACTGAGAGAGATACTGTCGATTAAACTTTTGCTTATAATATACAAATCACTTGTGGAGTCACTCCTACGCTATGGAATACTAGTGTGGGTGGTCTGTATGAAAACTCATTACAAAATCTCAAAGTGATCCAGAATTTTATATTAAAAATTATCTTTAGACAAAAAAACGATCCTCACAAAATGCACTGTATTCTCCAGATATACTTAATATTCGGTCATTATATTTTTCACAATTTTAATATCTGCCTATAAGAGTGGTCATTGTCAGCAAACATTCAATCATGGTTACAATACACGTGGCACGTTGAACCAACTACTCGTTACACCACTTAACAACAAGAACATTAGTCACCGTTTTGTAACATATATTCAACCTAAAGCATATAATCTATTACCTCTCGCCATTCGAAAATATGCTAATCTCAAGAAATTCACTTCAGCCATTAAACTTTATATCTATAGTAATTATAGGGACTTCTTGAGAATTATAGAAACATAAAAAATGTGTATATTTATTATTATTCACCAACTTACAGCCATGTTAACTGCACTGTTGAATTTTGATTCACACAATTACTGCCTATTGTAGTATGTTTTACTCTGTTCCTATTAACCCTCCATTTTTATATTGTTTATACTGTTCCGTTCCTTCTTCCTATTTCTGACTTTAAATTGTCGGTTTTCATGTTATGCTGTTTTGTTTTTCTTTTTTCTCACTACACAATACGAGTGTGTACTCACTTAGAGTGTAGGGGAAAAAAAACATTTGAATTTTTTTTTCTTTCTAATTATTATCAGTAGTATTATAATTGATTTGTATTATTGGAATGTATAGCAAAACGGCTGAATAATAATAAAATGAAAAATGAATATGTGCCCCAAGTTCTGTTTGGGGGCTTTGTTGAAAACATATAGCAATATAAAAAAAAATGAGTCACATGGTCGTGTGGTCGACATATTAAAAAATGGCCATCAAATTACTTAATTTTTTTGTTTTAGTATATCTTTATATTGGTCCAATTTCAATTTTTTTAAGCTCATATCACTCCTTTTTTGAAGGCAAACAATTTTTTGTGAATCCAGTAGTTATTGAGATACACTGAGGTTTCTTATTTTTTCCAGTTTACGAAGGAATTTAGACAATACTAATTGCTTTTTTATTGTAGTTACAATAAAATCAGTATATAGTTTCTTTTTTGTTAGATATAGTCAAATAAACTTCAAGTGAAACAGTGAAGCTGATCAATCATCAGAAGAGACAATGGTGAAGACATTGACTTGACATTGCATTTTATTTGAAATAGTTAAAGATTCTTTGCAATTAAGTTCAAGCGAAAACAGTATAAAAACATTAAAAGTGCTTCTATACTCATTGGGGAAAAGCATTGAACATGAAAAAAGCTTCAAATATCATATAAGCCTGCTACAGACCTTACACACTTGAGAAAAAATAAGCTGAAGAAAAACAAGGAAAAGATGTTGAAGAATCAAGTTCGGAAGAGGAGGGTTATACTGGCACCCAACAATACAAAGAAGTAGATCCGGACATGGTTGACAATTTAAAAATGTATGGTGTACAACCAATCAAAAGTAAAAGAAGACTCGAAACCGTACCGTATTTGTGAGAAGTTCGTAGCCGAGCAACTACTGAAAGCCCCGCTGTTTCATCTCAAGAACTGTATAAGAAAATATATTTTGAATTATCAAAGAGATATTGAAAAAGATGCAGCCGAAGAAACTGCTGATTCTAAGGGTCTAAGAAAATATTTTACGTTTGTGGCTACACTTGAAATTGAAACCAAAGTGTTGAGAATCGCCCTCTATATGGAGAATATTCAATTTAAAAAAGAAGGATGAACAGTTTGGAGATAGTATTTCCTTTGGGAAGGGGTACGCCTGTGCTCCCAGAGTTACTTCAAATTCAAATTTCCGAATCAATTGCTATGTTATGTCTCTCCAACGCATCATATTGTAACTAACAGTCATTGTAAGATAATAAATCTTTTGCGTCGCAGTCTGATTTTTTTAAACAAAAATCATATTTGTCCAAAATAATGAAAAAATTCAAAGAACAATTAATTAAACCATTGTATCACATAGTAAATACTGTTTTTGGTACTGGAGTGTTTCCTGAAATTTTAAAAACTACAATAGTTATCCCACTGTTCAAACAGGGAGATAGGAAATCAACAAATAATTATAGGCCTATTGGGCTAACAAGTTCTATAATTAAAACATGGTGTAAATACAAGAAATGCAGCTAATAATAATCTCTTTCTGTGAAATCCTAAACATACATTATGTCAAAAGCATATTTATTACATAGGTCCAAAGATTTACAATAGTCTACCCCATGCTATAAGAAATAGACCATACCATAAAGTAAAAAAGGAAATTGTACAATGGATAATTGAGACTAAGTACACTGTAACCTTCATGCTTTGATGGAGGAAATAAAAACATGTTTTTGTGATTGTTACCTCAGAATGATATTTTTTCTTTTTATATAATTTTCCTAAAGTATTAATTTAAGTTAGTTAAGTAAATTGCTAAATGTTGTACCCTAAAATAAAATTGAATGTGATAATGAAAGTGGGTGCACACACAGTATTCAGAATACCATCGTGTACCGAATATAATTTATTTAGTTTATATCAATATATATGTGGTTGTTAAGAGATATTATCAATAAGATATGTAAAATATATTGCTGTTACAAAAAAAAAAAAAAAATATTTTATGAGAGATGAGAATGTATTTATTCATACAGGTCTTGTAAGAGCGGACGTCTGCAGCAAAAACACTCTATTTACATTTTCCAGTGTAGCTACTTACTGAAAAACTGCATCAAGATAAAACCGCAAGGCTTTCAGTAGTTGATCTGCTCTGAATACGGTAGTTTCGAGTTTCTTTTCACTTCCAATTGGTAACACAATATATATTTTTTTACTAGGTCCAGATCTACTTTTCTGTATCTATAGTTGGATGCCGGTATTACCCTCCAAGATTGATTTTTCAGCATATTTTTCTTGTTTTTCTTCAGCACTTCAGTAGCAGACTATGTGATATTTTATGTTTTCTTCATCTTCATTGCTTTTTAGCAAATCTTCCACAACGAGTTCAAAAGTACTTTCAATGTTTTCGCATGAACATAATATCAAAGAACGTTTAACTTTTTTACATAAAATCCACAAGTAAATATATTCTCCATCATCTCTACGTCTCATCTGAGGATTGACCAGCGCCACTGTGACACTCATCTTGTTTCACTTGGAGTTTATCCCACTACCTACCTCTAACAAAAAAGAAACTAAATATTGCATTATATTGTAACTACAATAAAAAGTAAATTAATATTGTCTAAATACCTTCGTAAACTGGAAATATTGGAAACTTTTGTGTATCTGAATAACTATTAGATTAACAACAAATTGTTTAATCACAAGATTTGTTAACCTTCAAAGAAGTGGAATAACCTTGAAAAAATCAAAATCGGAGCACTGGGTACAATGAACCTATCAATTTGGCGGCGATTTTTGAATATGATGACCAAACGACCATGAACGGACCATGAGACCAAATTTTGTATACTCCTATGGGTGTTTAAAAGGCTCCGCATCAAAACTTGGGGACATATAAACTGCACATGTATCATGGGACAGCGCCCACACTACTAGGACTATGATGAACCGATGGCTTTTGATCAGCATAAACAAATTCAGAGGCGGAGGAATGTTACAAAAATAGGTACAGTACGCCCCTGTGATTATCATAAGCCAGACGGTGTTACGGTCGGGAACTTCTGATGACAAATATGGAATCAACTTGGTGTTTCCACTAGGTGCTCGAAGATTATGGAAGCCAAAAACGAGGATATATAAGGTCGGGCGTACGATCAGTCATTCATTCAAGGAGTAGTAATTCATAATAGCCATTACAAGGTAAATTTTCAGTACAGTACGGTACACGGTACATTTCAGTAGTAAACGGTGATTGAGTATTTTGTTGTCAGAGTGTATTATTGTGTTGAGTTTTCAAAGTATAATAAACGAACAATAATTCAGTCGAATATTTTTGATAGAGACGAACCCACTCACGTAACAATATACATGAATTAATATTGCTTTCCTTATATCAATAATTCTAAGAATAAAAAAATGAATATTTCAGTCATTTCATTACTATAAGATCATGTTTTTTCATCTTGAAGAATATTATTTGTGGTATCTTCCTAACACACCCTGGTCTGGTAATATTGATGGGTCCAGGTTGCCACAAATAATTTTTTAAACATATCGCCCTCACCTTGGGGAGTTAAGTGGTGTGGTGGTGATACACTCGTCTTGAAACCTTATATTTGTGGTACCTTCCTAACACACCCTGGTCTAGTAATATTAGTGGATCCGGAGTGCCACAAATATTTTTTCAGCATATCTTTTATACCCTGGAGGGTTAATTGAAAGGGGAGAATTTTCCTGGCTTCTGATTTTTTCAGGCATCACATAAGTTACATCTGAGAGTTGGCTCCAGAAATACCTTTCATGCACGGAATCCACTTATATTATGAAACCTGTATGTGTGTGTGTGTTGTCTATAATTATTTTTGCATATTTTGAAAATAATCCACAAAAATTTAAACATATTTTGTACATACCCAATATAATTCTTTAAGTGCTAAAATAAAAATATTTATTTATATATAGAAAAGTGTATCAGTCTTTGAATGAATAGCTATTGAACCAATGGCAAGAAGTCACTATTCATCAATAAATTATAGTTTTTAATAACTACTTTAATTTATGTTTCTAATCTAATATTCTCCATGGATTGAAACTAATATCTCGAACGATGACATGAAAAGAAAAAAGGAATGTGAAATGAAGAACGGAACTGGAAGACAATGAAACTATGATTATTATCCTATGATTTTATCTCATTTTTTATTTAAAAAAATATTGTTTGCCAATATGCCAAACTATGAGGCCATACTTTTCAATGGATAAGTTAGTCAATTTGATTATTCAATGTGTTTTCAGTACATACATCTAAAATTGTTATTTACAATAATGTTTCAATTGTTTTTCTCATACTAAAATGAAAATAAATAAAATTTCAAAATATAGCAACTAAACTCAATGTGCAAAGGATTAGAATGGAAACTATAGGCAATCATTTTGCAATTGGTGCTACCTCATTTCAAATAATTAGGTTTTTAATTTAGTCTAATCATTTCATACTGTCAATGCATTTTTTTTTCAAATTTTTCACAGCACAAGTTGATAACTTTAATAGTACTTGAAAAAACAATGAAAAAAAATTTAAATTTTGATTTTTTTTGTAGGGAGTATTTTCACAGTTATTTCAACTCACATAATTTTGACACTGGCATATGAAAATGTTTAGAAAAGAATAGATAGTTATTAAATTATGAGGATTAAATTATCAAAATGAAAAAAAAAAAAGAAGTATGTCTCCTATTGAACATTTCAAATTCATAATATATTTTGTAAAAACGTATGTACACCTTCAAACTTTATATGATATTAACTAAAAAACAAAATAAATTATCAAATCCTGCAGTTAACTTAAGATCAGGAATAATATTTTATTTATTTCATAAGATACAGAGGTTGGCAACACAGCCTTATGGTATATTTTTTCATCATTAGAAAAGAAATGAAGTAATAGAGAAGGAAACATTTAAACTCACCCTTTATAGTGATTCTTAGATATTTTCTCTGAAAATATACCATTTGGATAATAATTGATGACCAAAATAAAGCAGAATAAATGCAACCCCTCAATCATGAAATATATAATACAGATATCAACCAGTCTTATACCATCTTTACTTTGGATATATATATATATATAATATATATAAATATATATATATATATATATATATATATATATATATATATATATATATATATATATATATAAATATATATAAATATATATATATATATATATATATATATATATATATATATATATATATATATATATCCACATTGGAGAATTTAGAAAAAAATATATTTTCCAAGATATCCAGAAACTGAATGAGCAAAAAGCAATCAACATGAAAAATGTTGGTTTCAAAAGCTCGTCAAACTATAAATGTTGCATCAAATTAGATCAAATATAATTTTCCAAATCCATTGTATGTCTGGTAATACCCAATTATATAAAAATCATAAGTATAGAAATTGCAATTTGGTTCCCTCTTTTAAATTTGTAGAAGAGTTTTCTGTTGGCAATATCAACATGTTCTCCAATTACAGTGATTTACTTTCCAATGACATGCTTTTTTACTGATTATGGTACAAAGAGTTTTCTCAACATGATTTTATTACAATATTTGTGTCATTTGATCATAATTTTATTTAAAAACAATACAGCAAACATGTTTGGCTTCCAAGTTTGTGAAATAAAATACCTTAACAACACATTTGGCTTCCAAGTCATGAAATAAAATATCTTAACAACTTAAAAGGTGACAATCACATTTACCTGACAATGAAGCAGGTGTTTACATAGAAGAGTAAAAAAGTTCCTTATTTTAATTGTCTCTTCGTACTTTTTTCTTACTTGTCTTCTTTGCTGCCTTAGTTTCCGTCCAAACATCTGAAAAATTAAACAGAAATAAACCTGATAATGCGCCACTCAAAAAAGTAGATATCATAATTAACTGCTGACAAATGGATGACGTTTTGTCTTTCTTATTTTCAATCAACATAACGTATAATAAGACTCATTCATTTGGTAGCTGTTTTTCACAAATTCTAGAAACTGGTGAGTTAGGTGCGATATAAAGTGAAATATAAATCAAATAATTCAAAATATAAAACTAGTAATGGAAATGATGAAATATCGGTGTTGAAAAATGATGTGTCTTCAAACCAACAACATATTATATTCAGTATACAGTATATTCTTAAAAAAATTGAAAATGGTGTTTGTCAAGCCTTTATTTGAAGCAGGCAACCCAACACAAAGTAATGATTCGAAAAGACTATTACCATCTCTCTCAAAAGTTTTCGAATATGATTTTGAAGAAGATGTAAATGCTGGATATGAAAACAAAGAAATATCAATGGTCTTCTGTCTAGATTTATCAAAGGCATTTCACAGCTTGAGCCATTAAATTTTTCTAAAAAAAATTTGAGTGATGGTGTCAAAGGTTCTGCTTATGATTGGGTAAACTCGTATCTTTCACAACCAAAAAGTTGGTTATAGAACGTCAAGGAATCAAATATTACTGTATTTTTTATATACAAAGTGAGGACATACAGTATAATCTACGTTGTGAGGAACACCAGCAGTGGTGCTGACACTTGCCATAGCCTTATATCTCCATATTTAAAGCAGGGCAAACTGAGAATCACAACTTTATCGTACTTACATAATATCAAAGTGAAGTTCGTATATCATTTAACTTGTTCCTAGAAAATTGCCAATATAACCTGTTTATAAGAAGTATATAAAGTGAGGACCACTCAACATTGCTATATTGTACATATTTTATTCCGCACATGATTGCCTCTTTCCCGGTATATCACCTGTGTTGCAGCGTAGTGACGAATTAATATTAATCGACGTTTATTTACCACAAATTTTTTACTTGCTAGGGTACCTTATATGAAATTTCACTGCAAATTGTTGAGAATCTCTACAATATTGACATGAGCTCAGAGGTCTGTTTCTATGCATAAGCTGTATTATTTTGGGTCTATTTTTATTTCGGAGAGATTGTCGCAGATCTGGCTATATTACATCTTAATACTATCGATATTCCTCCCTTTCATCGGAATTTACTACTTTATAACTGGATTTTTTTTATTTGTTCCACATTGGTGACAAAGTATTTGCCTATGCATCGCATTTCTGACTCCCTAGGGGCACTTCACAGACGGAACATATCCAGTCTGTACTAACTTGTTTTTTTTATGTATTACAGTTCCCATAATGCCTTCTAGTGTCCCTTTGTGGTTGAAGAACACTGGTTTGGATTTCGAAATAGGGTTTTTCATGTTTTTTGCAATGGTGGAAGCTGTTGTTCTTTTCTGTTTAACAATAGTTTCTGCTGCCAAAAAATTATGATCTCTTTTTGAAAGTTCCTCATAGAATTTTTTTTCATATTCAGTTCTTGATACAATATGAGGCATTCACAACAGCGGCATCAACAGAATTAAAAAAAAATGGTGCCACCATTTTTCTATTTTCTATCTATTTTATAGACATTAAGATTTTGATCATATTTATCAACAAAATTCATGATTAGATTATAGTCAGATTAAGCTACTTGCCAGGAAACATTCACAGTGGTGCCAGTTCTGTCTTTCCTAGGAACCTCTGTGAAATCATTGGAGTTATGAAAATTTGTTAACAAATGAATGCTCCGAGTTTCTCGCCATTTTATAGACACAAAATCAGAATTTGAAGTCAGCACCAGGAACTTCCTATCGTTCTTATAAATTGGGAGTAACTTCCTACAAAGGTTGAATGTGCCACAAGTATGGTTATTTTTGACTTCAAATTTTCTAATAGTTCAACACTTTAAAAATTAATCTGGAAATTAAAATGTGATGCTTATCCTCCACGCCAGACTTTTTACAACCAAACATTTCTCTGGGTCATCCGATTTTTCCCTATATATCTGAAATTTGTGGCAATATCCACTATTATTCGCCAATATCCAAACTATGTATCTCCTCTTTATTGGAGATTTTCTAGGAGATACTCTCTTAAACTACTTCTTTGAATTTTATCATTGGGAGCCATGCAATTTTCAAAATACTAAGACAATGCAATCAGGAAATGTAAATTTATAAGAAGCAAACGAAAACGTTTGACTGGCATCAGTGAGCTTATGTAGGAATCGCGAAACTCTGGGGAGCTGCACCAGTAGTGAAACTGGTAGTTTCTTCAACCCCATCAATAGATTTATGACCAAGAATGATTTTATTTCTTGTCGATTGGTACTAGTAAGCTTATTAGGTATGAATTGGTTTGAAATACAATCATGTCCAATATGTTTAACAATGGCTGTAATTTCAGAATATCCAATAAATTCCCCGGGACTTTTCGATAATAATCAATCCCAATGATTATGACTTAGCATTTCAGTTTCAGTTTATTATCATTATGAAATTTTAAATATATCCCATTTTCATTGTACATCATTTAATTTTTATAAAACATACTATATTATATAAATATTAACTTAACATAAAAAGTAAAGCTAAATGTTATTCCTATTCTATTTATCACAGTGTCCTATTTTACATTAATCATATATTTTCATTCAGTTCTAGAAAATATAGGTACATAATTGATATATTACTATACCGAGTGTTAAGCTCCCAGCTATCCCAGGAATAGTTATGCCCAAACCCAATCACTCCAATTTTCTTATTTTTAGAATATGTTAAATGTATTTTTGATATAGATAAAATTGTTCTTCATCCAATCACTAATTTTACTATTAACTGTTTTTTTTTATTGACTATTTGTTTTATTTCGTTTGGTATTATGTTGAAGAGTCTTGGACCAACAAATGCAATGTGCCGTTGGCAAGCTATAAATTCTACTCTAGGGATCGTTATGTTCTGATTAGTTATGGATCGTGTTGTTATGTTATAATTTATTAAGGTTTTATATCTATTATTGCTTTGCATATATTTTGCAACATTTTTGAAATATAACCCTCTTACAGTTTGTATGTTAATCTCATTGAACAAGTTTACTGTTGGGTATCTTTTCGGTTTTTTTAATATGATTTGCAGTATATATTTTTGAGTTATTATTATTATTGTTGTACAAGCGCTGCCCCAGATCCTCACACCGTAATTCAAAACCGACTCAATCAAAGTTTGGTAAACTATTTTTAATACCTTGTAAGAGAGGAATTCTTTTATTTTGGAATTTGTATATTATTTTCCTGATTTTTTTGTTATATAATTTATATGTACCTACATTAAATTTTAAGTTGCTGTCAATATACACTCCTAAGTATTTTATATTTGTTGCTGATTCTATTGTTAAACTACTTTTACAGTTATGTGGTCTACCCTTTGAAAAATAGTCATGATCATGTATTTTTAAAGAGTTTTCTTGCGAAATTTTGTAATAATTCATTTTAAATTTAAAAAATTTGGTTTTTGTGTTATTTAACGTTAATAGGTTTTAGTCCAATCACAGCTTTATGATTGATATATACTATTCAGCTAAATTATAAGTTTCTTCCCATGTTTTGGCCCTAATTAGACAGACCGTGATCACAATAACATCCAATCCAACAGTTATTTTTTGGCAGTATATTTGTTAAGTTATTTATGTATATTGAGAAGAGTAATAGGACTGTTGCCTGTGGCACACCAAACTCTATATGTCCTTTTTTGCTTAATTTTTCGTTTATTTGTACTTGTGTTCTGTAATTCAAATAATATTCGAAAATTCTGTATTCTTTGTTGTGCAAACCAATGTTCTGTAACATACATAATATACATAATAGAGTCTGATGCTCCACAGTGTCGAACGCTCTGGCTAGGTCGATAAATACTCCTATGGTTTTGTAACCATCATTGAAATTGTTTATTACATATTCAGTCATGTTCTGTATTGCATCTTCTGTGCTAATACCTATACGAAAGCCGAATTGCGAGTCTGATAAAATGTTATTTATATTTAAGTATGAGGTTAATCTCAGTTTTATACATTTTTCATTGTTTATTGTAGCTGTTATCGCAGTGGCTATAGTTCTCTTTATCTTGTCTATTCCTATTTTGAAGACAGGAGTTATAATAGATTTTTTAAGATACTAGGATATATTCCAGTTTGAATTACTAAGTTTATGATATGTAGCAAAGGTTTAGTTAAGTTTTTGGTTGTCTTTAATGATTTTTGCACTAAGTTATCTGGTTCCGAAGGAGCTTTGTTTTTTAGTGTTCTTATTTAAGTAATTAGTTCAAGTTCTGAGAGGTCTGCGAATTGAGCAACTGAATTTATTTTTATTGCTGGGAATTTACAGTTATTTTTTAAAATCTTACTACTTAGTTTTTTCCCCAAGTTACAATAATGCTGTCAAAATGTATCGGCAACCTCATTTGAGTCTGTAACAAGGATATTGTTTTCGTTTAGTGAGTTCACATATGAATTTTTATATGAATTTTTATTTTTTCATTTGATGCCTCTCTTATGGTTTCCTATATCTTTTTGATATCATTCTTGTTTTGATTAATTTTTTTTTCATAGAACATAAACTTAGCTTTTTTTATAGTTTTATTTAGTGTGTTTCTGTATTTTCTGTATCTATTTAGTAAAATATTATTTAGTGGGTTATTCAGTATATCTTGTTTTAGTTTATTCCTATTTTTGATTGATTGAATGATGCCTTCTGTTATCCAGGGTTTTTTTTTGCTATTAATTGAGTCGCATTTTGAACTATTTCAGCCACCCCATTCACAAACCTTTCGGTGGCAAGATCTGGTTCTTGACACTGTACAACATTCCCCCAATTTGTTATTTTTAGTTTATTTTTGATTTCTAGAAAGTTAATTTTTTTTATTTGAATTTGTTTATCCTCTTTATTCATGTTTGTATTTTTATTGCTTAACTTTAACACAACCGGGAAAGGATCTGTTAAACCGTTAGTATGTAAGATTTTGTTGTAATTTTATCATTTCGTGTTTTTTTGATAAAAAGATGGTCTAAACAACTTTTAGTGTCTAGAGTGACCCTGATAGCTTTATTTATATAACTAATATAACCATACTGGTTCAGACAGTTTAGATATGCAGTTGTTATTTGGGTCATATTATCATCCTCCAGTGTGTTTATATTAGTGTCACCGCAAAATATTTCTATGGTTTGTTTTATAGTATCAGTTAATTCAAGGGTATCCTTTAGGTTATTTATGAATGTTTCTTTATTAATAGCGGGTGAGCTGTATATTGCAGTTAGTCCTTATCTAATGTTATCTTTAAAAATGTGATTCGTAAAAAAAAATGTTTGTCATTATACTTGCTATCGGGAGTAAATTTGTTTTAATTAATACTACCGTACCATCACACTTGTTGAGTTGGCTCTCATTATGAAATATCTCGAAAGTTGGGATTTTAAAGTTACTGATATCTTGTATTTTATGTGTTTCAGATAAAACTATTATGTCAAAGTTAATACTACCTTTATCTAGGTATGCGACCAGAGCATCATGGTGTGCTTTTAAACTACATATATTAAAGTGAATTAGGTTCAACCATTCCTCTCCCCGGGATACCTGTATGTCGCTTAAGTAGTCACGTCGTTGCCTCTACACTCTGATAATTATCCAATACATCATTTTGGTCCTACAAAATATTAAAATTTTAATCTATTGTTGATCTATACACATATTATTCTTTAATCCTCTCGATATCTTCTTCTCTTCTTATTCTTGCATCTTCTTTCCTTGCAAATATGTTACCATTCTTAACCCATATGTATTTGAATCCATTTGTTTTAAATTGTTTAAATAGATCGCTCTTTTCCTTGGTCATATCCTCATTAAAATATATTATGTTTTCTTCGTCTTGTCCTTCTATTCCACAATCTGTTGTTTTAATTTTACCTTTTTGTTTTCACTCTGCCATGAATTTATTTTTTTCAGCTGCTAACTCAACTACCAGCGGAGCAAATTTTTTTTTTTATGTTTGGGTTTACATATTGTATGCCTTTTCGGCATCCATGAGCTCTAATTTTCCTTGGCTTCATACTTTATTCCCACAATTATTATATTATTATTTCTTTGTTGCGTATTTTTTTCTGTCAGTATCGACTTTATTTTTAGTACTTTCGTTGTCAGATTCTGCTTCTGTTTTTTCAGTTCAAGTATTTCATTCTCATAGATTTGGTTTTTTACTTGTTATTCCTCGTAGCGTTCAGAGTAAAATTGCATATCTTTATGTCTCGTATCTCCAGTTTAATTTCTTGTATGGGGGTCATCCACATCTTCTAGGCTTAGAGTTTTGTTAGTCTTTTTTATGTGACTGGTTGCCGGATTAGCAGACTGGGGTGTAGTTGGTGCTGCTGTTTTTTGCTGGTACAATTTTTGCAGCGGAAATTTTTATGTAGCTTTTGCATAACCTCAAAATCTACTGCACTTAATTCACTGCATGCCAGGTGGAACCATTTGTTGCATGAATGTGTTTTTTTACACTGTAGGCTTTCAGGCGACTTGGTATTTACTTATTTTTTAATTTTGCACAAAGCACTCTGTGTCCCTTATTAGCTTAGGATTAACTACACCACTGGTTGTGGATTGTTTTGTAGAACATTCAGATTTTGTACACAAAATGGAAAAAAAGACCAGGCACACTTAAACACACTTTTTGTTGGCAATGTTATCACTGTGAACTGATGAATTATTCAACCAAAACCCTCAATTTGGAGAGACATGATAAAAAAAATATCTCATCTGGAGGGGCACATCTTAAGGGGCACATCTTAAGGAATTCCACTTTATCAATAAACCATATAAACATCACTTTTTACATGAATTTAAAATATACAATTTAAGTGTTTAAAATAACAATAGGCATCAGACAAGTAGTGCCGCAATTCATATAAAGATATATAATAAATAAGTACTCAAGCGAAGATATAGTATTTTCTTATTGCCTGCCCTAGGGCAGATTGATAAAAAAAGTTCAATAAGTTCACACTGAAGTTGTCATTTCCCAAACAAAATATATTTTTAAGAATTTCAAGTGTATCAATTCCCTTACATTTACAGGTAGAAAAATCAAAGTTGCATCACTATTCTCTATTTGCGTCATTTCAGAATCAACAAATATATGTTTTTGCTAAATATAAAGGCAGATCAACTGCTTATTCTGAGTATTCAGCTGATTCATCTGGGAATATTAACTTGAGTCAGTTGGTGGCTGATTTTACTTGTGGTTATCAAGTTATTTACCTGTTCCATAGAGTATTCAATTGCTTTACTGGGCAGTGTGTTCTGTGTTAGTGATTTTTTTCTGTGCAATCCTCCCGCACTCTTCGTATTTATGGTCTGCCAAAAATACACAAACTCGACATCCTCCTCTGTCCTATTGTCAGGGCTTTCAGATTACTAACTCATAACCTTGCCAAACATTTAGTAAGTACTCTTCAGCCTTTGGCCTAAGAAGAGGTGTCATATTGGCGCAACTCATACCACTTCATAGAAGTCCTCAAAATATACAGAATCTAGAGCACCGATATCCTTGTAAGCTTTGACATAGTTTCCCACTTGTAACGAAGTTACTATGTCGATCATGTGAAATCTCAGCTCAAAGTACATTATTTTCCACCAAGTCAAATATTAAGATTTCCCTCGACAACATGTATCACGGATGACGATGGCACAGCATGCATAGCGCGCTCTGACCTCCTACCCAAAGAAGGGTGGGGAAAATTCAGTAGCAGCCCAGCGCGAAGATCGACCACCTCGGGATACCAGAGAGCAGCCAGCTAGCCAGAGACCACGAAAGGTACCGAATTCAACCAACTGCCAGAGCAGAAGAGAGGGATGACCACCATCGCAATTCAGTCAGCAGCGAGCCGCAAACGTCCAGGAGAGACAGCGCATATAATTCAGTGAGTAATTCACTGGATAAAGGTTAGAATAGGTAACTGGCTGATCAGGTACGTGGTGTTTGCAAACGGTAAGAGATTGAAGCTCTGTGTCTGACTTTGGTGCCCAGAAGGATCGCTGAGGTATCACGGCCTCACTAAATATAAAGTTTGCAAGCTCCCCGTAACTTTGAATTGTCCCCAGAACAGGAGTAGATACAGAACTTTCCCGAAGTAAAAAGCGTAAGGAAACAATAAGCTTGATCGAAGGTTACCCCGTCAAAAGATATTTAACATACGAAAAAGCTCTACTTTGTGTGGTCCGTATGTATAATAAAGATTTAGATTTATTTATATTGCAATACAAATAGGTTATTACCCAATGACATTACCCAAAGCAATGTAAAAAATAAATATATTTATAGAAGAAAATGTTAAATATAATCTTAAAAGTAAAAAAACTATAATCTTGCTTATAGATCCGAGTAGTTCGAGAGCTTTCGTTTTGCATAATCCTGCTTGTGCTTTGCTTTAACAATTCCCCGCTTTTGCCTGACATATCCTGACCTTTAGTTAACCGTTGTGCTGAGATCCCGGCATAACCTGTAGACATAATTTGGACTGAATGAGAAAATGCTTTGGTTTGTTATTATTTTCTTGAAGTCGACGTCCAGGCAAACAATCAGTCAAGGTCAAGTAAAGTCTGCCTTTCTGGCTTCCAGAAAGCTCACTTGTTCATTCAGATACACTGATGATATATTCGTCATATAGCCCTATGGCTCTGAAACCCTTCATGTATTCCTAGATCTTCTCAACAACATCCACCACAACATAAAATTCACAATGAAAAGCGAAGCTGACAGCTCACTTCCTTTGATGTCCTCATCGTGAAATCCAACGATTTCTTCACCCATACAGTACACAGGAAACCTACCCACACGCCAGCTCTCATCACCACCCAGCTCAACCAATTCCGTCCTAAACTCACTCATCCACAGACCTATTCATCTCTCCGATCATCACAACAGATCGCAAGATTGAACAGGCTCAAACCTGCAATTCTTCAAAACGTTTATAACAACACACAAATCTGTAGATTGATCCACTATCAACAATCCCGTTCATCAAATACCCAAAACCCAAAGATACCCAATATCAATAATGCACTAACAAAATTGGCAG
Source organism: Gonioctena quinquepunctata (assembly GCA_018342105.1). Classification (NCBI taxonomy): domain Eukaryota; kingdom Metazoa; phylum Arthropoda; class Insecta; order Coleoptera; family Chrysomelidae; genus Gonioctena; species Gonioctena quinquepunctata. Next base: position 47,431 of record JAFIRS010003962.1, on the reverse strand, counting down.
AATCTCAGAGAGATACAACATAAGAACAATATTCACAGCTAAAAATCAAATCTCTTATTTCCTCAGATCTCCTAAAGAGTGCCAAGAAATATAGGAAACATCATGTTCCGAATGTCCTAGGATCTAAAAACGACAAACTAACAGGTAAGTGACAAGGTGAATTTACGAGCAGCAACTAGCATTTAGACCTTTCCTCGTAACTTTCCAAATAGCGTGAAGAAACAGGCCACAGAATAGATTTTAAGCACATTAAAACCGTTGCTACTGCGAAAACTCTGCAAAAAGAATCATTCGTGAGATTGAAAAGCGTCCAAATTACCTCGATAAATGTGATAATGGATACCCTACCCCATACTTGAAAACCTATACTCTTCCTACCAAACCTGCCAAACCTAGCCACACCCATAACTCCGCTCCATGAGACCTTATTATGAAAAATGACTTTCTTCCTTTACCTTAACTTATAATTCTCCATTATTTCAGTTTTCTTGAAAATTGCTCCAAATTGGGAGCCCAAATGTAAAAATTATCAAATTTCTAGACGTGGTTCAAACCAAACTAACCACATTCAAAATAATTATAATAATGGAAAACTACTTAAGACATATTCATTTACGAAAACTCAGATTTGTAAAATTCCATATTTTCTCTAGATATCCAGGATGTTTTCATCAATAATGTTTATGGGCAATTCTCGTTCATAGGAGTTTTCCAGACAGGCAAAAAAAATACAGAAAGGATTCATATCCTGTAATTCGCTATATTTCTTCGGAGAAAGGGGTCACAATTGAGTTTAATTAATATGAGGCTGAAATATGGACTTCATGGTCATCATTTTTTATTATTGCTATCAGCAGGTTTTCAAAAATGAAATACGCCCTATTTACCTATTTAAAAACCAAATGGAAATTAAAAACTTCATTTTTCAGAAAAACTTTACAATTTATTATACTTTGAGCTGAAGGGTATTTCAGAACACACACACACCTTACCATAATGCTAGTTTCAATTTGTTCCACACACTTCGGGAAAAGTGGCTCCAATTTTGACTGATTTATATTAAAAATGATATGGTAACTCACAATAGATTGAAAACAGAAAAAAATACTTACCCCCAAGTTCATCGAAAATAGCAGATTTTTCATTGCTTTTGGATTTGCATTCCTCCATAATTTCTGCAACTTGGGTTGGTTGAACCAACTTTACAGGCAATTCTTCTACTTGTGTCAAAGGTACTTCAAAAATTTCCTCTTTGCTTTTTTCCTTTTTCTTGTCCTTATCTGTTTTAGATATTTCCTCAATAATATTCACAATTTCAATGCTACTTTTTTTTTTTCCAATTTTTTAATTTTTTAAGGCCTTTTTTTAGTTTCTTCTGTATCGCTTTTGTTTTTGTTTCCCTTTTTTGTCAGGAGAATGATCTACCTTTTTCTTCTTGTCTGATTTTGTAGGAACTCTTTCCCAATCACCCTCATCAAAATCAAATGGTTTTTCAGGGATTTTCTTAACATTTCTCTTATTCTTAATATCCTCACTACTCTTTGCTTTACTAATCTCATTTTTCTTGTTCTTCTCAAAATGTTTACTATCGGGTTTTTTATCTTTCTTTTCCTGTTTGATGTCCGATATTTCCTTCACAGGAGATTTTTTCAAATCTTTTTCACTTATTGATTCCTCAGAAAGGAAACCATTAGCTGTTGTTTTCTGCATAAAAAATAAATGAGTAAATATTGTGACAAACTAAATTAATAAGTGGAGCCTCGCACATCGAGTATTCCACACCACTTTAAAATATTCATCTATAGAAGCAGTCTTGTTACTTCTCTTAAAAAATAGTAGAAGAGGGCTATGGTTGGCGTAGATTACAATTTTAGTTTTTTTTTCTTTTTATATTTTTCTTGGAGATACTTAATAATTTTAGATTCGTATTTTATTAGTTTTATTAAACAGGATAGCATTGGTAGTGACATAAATGACAAATGAAAGTGATTGAATCTTCTTTTTTCAGTGTTACGAAAAATATGAAGATGAAAAAAACTAGTAAAATGGCAATATACCAACCATATTACTCACCTATTATTCCTATTCAAATCAAACCGCTAACAGTTGATAATCCATCAAAGACTAAAAATATTTTTCATTTGAAATTTTTGCGCTGAATCCTTGATAAGCCAGAATAAATAAATTAAATATGTATCAGCTATCAAAACTACGGTGTTTCATGGTTCCCAAAATTTGGAGTAATTTGAAAAAAAAATTTTTTTTTTTCCAATTTTAATCACTGTAAATCATTATAAAATAGCATTATACACCCGCATATATATATATATATATATATATATATATTAGGGTGTTTTTTTTACGACAATTTTTTTTCACCAACCGAAAATTTGGTTGGAAATTAAGTAATTTCCCAGAGCGTGGAAAGATTTCCCATTGAAAATACAGGTTAACTTTTTTTTTCAAATATCTATAACTCGGCGGCATTTTATGCTATCAAATCGTCCAAAGATTACATGCTCTACAAATGATTTCATCACCCTAATAGCTGAAATAGCAGTGGCAATGTTGTAGATGCAACAAAGTCTGTAAGGAGAAAGAAAATATACCTTTGCGGAAGCGGATAGTATGAAAGTAATATACAGAGGGTTGATCCAACTACAGGAATTCCCAGTGACGCCATGATAACGAAATACAACTTCAATAGAAAATACGAAGTTAATATACCAGAAAGAGAAAACTGGGAGGGAGGAGCACCCATCAGCGCAGCATTAATCTGGTACACAGACGGCTCGAAGACCGAAGGAGTCGGAGCCGGAATATAAGGGCAAAAACCAAGGATAATGATCCCAGTGAGCCTGTCAAAAGACACTACAGTATTTCAAGTGGAAGTAGCAGCAATACACCACTGAGAAATAAATAAACAGGATTCCATTGTGATATTCTCCGTGATATTCTCCGTGATATTCTCCGACAGCCAGCCTTAAAGCATTGTATGCCACACAAGTTAACTCCAAACTTGTGTGGAACTGTGCCTGTGCCCTGAATGAACTAGCAAACCGTAAGAAAGTGACCCTGGCATGGGTTCCAGGACACAAAGGTCACCAAGAGAACGAAAAAGCTGACGAACTGGCCAGACAAGGCTCGTCAATGGTATTCTACGGCCCGGAACCTTTCTGCGGCATAGCAAAAGCAACGGTTAGGAGAACAATCAGCAAGTGGGTGGAAAAACAGGCCCACAGCTGGTGGGAAAAATCCCCAGGACAGAGGCAGGCAAAAAGGTTTCTCAGAAAACCATCACCTTCGCAAGGCAGACCTACTGAGCAAGAACAGAAGGTCCGTAGAGGCAATAGTAGGCATGCTTACAGGACACTGTAAACTCAATAAGCACATGAAAAACATAGGTCTGACAGAAGAAACCACTTGCAGGTTTTGCCAGACAGAAGAAGAAACCGCCGTCCATATACTATGCGAAGGTATAGCAAGGACAAGGTTTTCACAGAAGGGAACGGAATACCCAGAGGCAGAAAGCTTTGTTAATGAGCCACTGTCAGTGATCCTGAACATACTAAAAGGGACGAAGCTTGCGCAAGTCATCTAAATACCAAGGGAACCACAATAGATCTGCAAAGGTCGCAGTGGAAATATACAGAGGATGCAATATCGAATGTAGTTTGACATTAAGCATGGTCTTTGTTGTAAATAAATTTTTCGTTATTCTTTGGAGTATATTAAATTTTTCAATAGCCACGAGTAGGGCATGGCTTCTTTGGTTAATTTTTTATATTCCAATTTAAATATACATGCCTCCTTCTGGGAGACGTAATAGCGAATGCACTGTGAAAAGATGCAACAGAGTATGTGAGATTTATATATATATATATATTATAGAGGTAACATTTGTTCGTTTACAGGTAGGAGGTAATCTCTGGAACTATATAAATATATAGTTCTCGAGATAACAAAAAACCATTTTAAAACGGAATATTGTGTTAAATCTGATGAAGCCTGGGGGCCTCCAGTCGAAATGTTATAATGAAAAGTTCATACAAATCAACTATAAATAAGTCTCAATAAATTGTCTGAAGAACCATAACCCAAGAAACAACCCCCCCTTTTGAGTATAAAGTAAATGGTTCAAGAATTAAACTACTGATATATATATATATTATATTTTATATATATATATATATATATATATATATATATATGTTATAAAGTGGTAAAATTTGTTGGTTTGTAGGTAGGAGGTAATCTCTGGAACTACTATAATTCATTTTGTTGAAAATAAGTTTTTAGTTCGAAATTTCAATATTGGTAAATTAAGTCGGAAGAAAAAGCGCTACAAATGGCTGGATATACGTGAAAATACCAGCAAAATTTCCATCTTCCTTTTTGACCCTTTATATATATTTTATTATATATATTAAGATATATATATATATATATATATATATATATATATATATTGTTATGTGATGATAATTTGTAAATAGAAATTGTTTTAATAAAATGAAGATTGTTAATAATTTTCGCTATTCTTTGTGAGCCAAATTGATATTTCTGCCCCTGTATTGTATGCTGTAATAATAATTGCCAGCGAACGTCACTGTTCTCTCGTCACGCTACCAACAATTATTATTTTCCTCACCACGGCTAAGCAACAGTTGGTACGCCCTTATCTCAAGGTGGCCGGTTCAAGGCAATAGAGACACTGCCAACTGCTGGCTAACTTCAGTTTATTGAATGGTCTTTGGTATGTTATTGATCATTGTGAGAAAACAAACAACAAAATATCAAAAAGCAATTATCTCCTTTATTCAGGAAGACTTAATAATACCTGGCCTACGAGAAATAACTTATACTAGGGTGAATCAAACAAATATTCACGGATAAAAATAATAAATCAGATCATGGATAGATAAACAGAACCTCACTTTTTCCGTGAGAGTGACGTTTTCTGTTATTGTTCAAAATAAGGTGACATAAAGTTCTTCGAATGTGAAATATGTTATTTGTGAAATAGTTCAGGACCGGAAGAGCACTATTAAAGTTTTATACCTGGTTGGAACTGTTGGTGTTCTAATTATACCATGAATCTGGATGTCTCCTCTCTCCAATCGCTGTCAGGACTGCAATACCATGAATCAGGAATCATATAGATGCGGAAATCAGCATTTGGATCCGTGGATATGTTATCATTAAGGTAATATTGGTTTTGTTTACCAAATGATGGGATTATTCCAATTTTCTTTTTGTAAAATTTTTGCGTGGCATCCGCTTGGAAATTTATTTTCGATCTCCCTGAAGCTTTGTTTTCTATCGCCTAGATACATCTTTTTCTCCTTGTTTTTTCATTTGAATTTTTGAATTGGTGCACTAAATTGTCACTTTTCACTGTTTATATTTATATTGCATAATTTATATATACAATTATTTTTCCACTCTTATCATTATTTACAAATTTCAATAATAATTACTTCTGATACCATCTCATTGCTACTCTCCCACAATTTCCAATTTTACACCTGACCATCTATTCCCTGATTGGCTATTTTTATAAAGACATTTGCTGTTCTATCATTGGCTACTTTTTGTTAGCTACAGTTTCATATACTGTATGTTTCAAATTTATAAATGTGTTGATTACTGTTTATTCCTGAAAATTTTGTAAATTTAGACTTTTTATTGTCTTTTGAGCAATTATGAGTTATAATAATTTTGACAGTGTATGAAATTGATTGTTTTATAGTATTTTGACATTTTTATCTATCCATATTCTACCTAGGCTCACAATATACATAGAATTTCAAAAGTTATTCACAAACAAACTCTTGAAACCATTAACCATCTAGTAATTATTCTTTTTGTGGGTTTTTAGTCTTTTAAAATTTACAACTGGCATAACATAACATAATATATATATATATATATATATATCTATATATATTTATATATATATATATATATATATATATATAGTTGGGTAAGTTCTTAAATCTTAAAAAAAAAAAAACTTTTTCCTGGGGAGATTCTTGGGTTTAGTGATTCGAAAATGAAACATTAGACCACGTTAAATAATCGTTACGGTAATGGTAATGGTTTATGCAAGGCAACGATTCGAGGGTATTAATATTTGGTGATTTACATTCATAATACATTAGTTTGCGTGTAACACCATTGCATGGCTACGATTCGAGAGAGATAACACATTATAATTGCACGTGTATTCAACATGATCTAATGTTTAATTTTCGAATCACCAAACCCAAGAACATCCCCAGGAAAATATATATATATATATATATATATATATATATATATATATATATATACAGGGTGGGGCACCCCATACGACACGGTCCCTGTAAACCAAACCATTAATTTTTTCGGGAATTTCTCCATTTCATTATATGTATATTGATTAAGGCTGCAAAAGGAAATTATTTTGGAGTCTACAGGGTGGCTCAAAAAGTGTGACATATCAAAGTTGTGTTTTTTTAAATGGAACACCCTGTATTTCGTTACACTTTTGAATAGGTAGGAAAAAATTATTTGATTTTATATGAGGTACTATGTACCTAACTATAACCGTTCTCGAGTTATTGATTTTTTTATGAAAATGCTAGGTACAATTGGAAACTAAATAACATCGAAATGTATAGAAATCATCCCTTCGAATTCTGACCAAGCATGAAAGAGGTTTTGGGCTATTGATTTCGATAAAACCCGTTTCTCAATATTATGCAGAATAATTATTGTCACTTTTTTATAATTTCGGACAAAGATAACTTTGTTGTGTCAAATAGAACATTCTGTATTTATTTGGTCTATACAATATAAAATTCAATTATCTTTCATTTCATATTAGGCAATCCATACCACGTGACCCAATATGGCGGTTGTTGGCATACAAACCGATAATCGCCATAAGAATATCATTGTCAGTGTCTACCTTTGGCTTGTAAAAGTGTATTTTTTGGTTATTTTCGGAGCTTTTGTGTTGTTAATTAATAATATTCAGATGGAGAGTGATTACCTGAAGACACTATTGTTAAAAAGCAGAGGCTTTGGTGAACGGTATGCTTGAAAATACATCCCCATCTGTTGTTTACATTTTTATCAATGTATTTGTTACAGGTATAAAATGAAGTTGAGGATTGATCAGTGATTTAGATCCTTTTTGCACTGAATATTTCTGAACTGAATTGTTCAATTGTTGGTGCTCCTGTTACGAATATGGATATTTCGTATTTGCTTTTTACTCGGCTTTCCCAAATGCAGATGAAGCCCTATACAAGTTTAGAATCCATACATACTTTGAACCTGGCTTCGTCGTGAAGGTGAGAACAAAAATTCAGAATCATTTATATTTTTTCCGGAGGTTTTTTCAATGGGTACATGTACAGTTGCAAATCTTGAGTCATCGAAATGAATTATTATAAATTAGGAATAATAATACATAAGAAGCAATTTATAACTTCTGATTTGTTCTATTATGTTTATTGCCACATTTGTTTATTATAAGAGACATTGATTTGATATTTAAGAATATTACTTCTCAACTTTCATAATAGTTCTTTCTAATCGACATAATTTTTTTTCAGGTCAAGTATTCACAAAAGTCAAATTAAAAACCTTCAGATGTTTGGTACATAATTGAAAAGGATGAAAGCATTTGTACTGCTCACTGTACTTGTATGGCCAGAAACAGTGAAGTGGGTGGTCATATTGGTGCTATATTAGAGGCAATGTCACGCACAGATTTTGGAAGCTGTGTGGCCAATGCCATCCAGTCAAAAAATTTATTAGACGACTTCCTCTTGCTCAGTTGTTTTAAAAAATAAAATGTTTCAAATGAATATATATAAGTAAATGTTTGTTTATTTGTTGTTTTACTGATTCAGTTGATTACTCTCAATTTAATACCAATTATAAAAAAATTACACAATATTACTATTATTATTGATATTTGTATATAGTACAATTTCGATAAATATCACGATATATCCAATTTTTACTGTTAATAAATTACAATACCCTTTGAAGGTTGTAGACGATGTGGTAACTTGATTACTCTCGTCTCGGACGTCCATCGTCTTAATGTTCTTGAAAAGGTTTTCACGATGTTTCGAATGTTTGTATCTGCAATCGTCTGAATACAGTATTCACATTCAAAACATCGTGTAAACCTTTTCAAATACATTAAGACGATGGACATCCGAAACGAGAGTAATCAAATACAACACCCTTCACAAGACTTGATCGAGGCTTTTGATAATTGCCTGAAATATCTAAAAAGGGAAGGTTGAGATTGAAAGACATATTTCTAAATATTTTCATTTATTGAGTCACCAGAATCCTAAAGAAAATTTGTATTCCAGTAATTCAATAACACTACCTATAAGAATGTTTTTTGAGGAGGTAGGTACATATATATGAACAGTCATTTGGAGTTTTCTCTACTTTTGAAGTGGAAAATATATCAATTATATTTATATATATATATATATATATATATATATATATATATATATATATATATACCGTGTGTAACAGGATCATAGTACACCCCCCGTATCTCCTTTAGTTTTGAAGGTAATCAATTAAAATTTGGGATATCCCATATACATGATAAGCGGCACTTTATGACCTACAAATTCTTATTTTTTCACTTCCGGTTTTGCCGGAAGTGATACCAACTTTAGATTTTCAAATGAAACAGCCTGTATATTATTACATTTTTAAAATTTGTATAATTTTCTGAATCCAATAATACCACATAAAAGACATTTCATACGTCAATATTTTTCATAATTCAATTTTTAGTTTTCCATTTAAGTGTGCCATGATTGTTCCGATTTATTCCAATTCACCCGCCTAATGCAAGAAAAATGAAAATCCCGTCAAAAACACCGAATTGCGTTTTTTATGAGCAAATAAAGTTCATCGTAATCGATTTAAGGATAAAACTAAATTATTTCAAATGGAACCATAGTGGTACCGTGGTACCATTTATTAGTACTATTAATAAGGAATTTATTCATGCCTGCTAATAAAATGTGCGATAAATACAATCAAAATTACAGCTAAAAGAAAATAAGATAATACAATTACTTTGTTCTAATTTAATGCTAAGAAGTTACTAAGGTGGCTTTGAAATACAAAAAATGAACACAAAACCAACAATTGTTCGAAATTAACGTCAATGCACTTCTGAACTCGCATAGCTGTTTCTTGAAGAACGTTCGCTGATTGCTGGGCCGTTATACTATTAATTGCTGCTTACTCGTAACTCCAGGTCTTCGCGGGTTGTAACGGCGGTTGCATAGACAATATTTTTCAAATGGCCCCGAACAAATAAATCAAGAGGTGTCAAATCAGGTGACCATGGAGGCCATCGCACAGGACCATTTGTCGAAATTACGTTTTCTTGGAATGCCTGTGGAAGGTAATCAGTTACTATTCTTGAATTATGGGGAGGAGCTCCATCTTGTTGAAAATACATTCCCTGTCGTAGATGACAGGTAATTCAGTTAACCTGTTCTCAATTTCATTTTGCAGAAATCCTGAGTATCTATCTCCAGTCAAGCGTCCTTCAAACATTATTGGACCAATGATTCTACGACCGAGTATTCCAAGCCAAAAATTGAAACCGAACCGCACTTGAAAGTTACCCTCCCTCAATAAATTTTGATTTTCTTGTGACCATTACCTTGAATTTTGTCGGTTGAATAATCCCATATTTGTAAACCTAGGTACTCGTCCGAAAATAAAATCCTTCTCAAAAAAGCATTGTTTGGCTGCACATAATTCTGCAAGATCCAATTGCAATATTCCATCCTACGTTCATAAACATTTTCGTACAGGTGCTGGTGCAATTGATATTTGAAAGATTTATAATTATGTTTGTGCAAGATTCGGCTTATCGTTTGGTGACTAATTTCCAATTCAAACTCAATTTGCCTTAAAGAAACAGTCTTATCAACTTCTATTCGAGCTAAAACATTAATTTCCGTTCCTTCGTCAATGATAACATTTTCTTCGGTATCATGGTTAGGCTCTATTCGGAATTGATTTTCAAGACGATTAAAATTATTTCTTGCTGGACATTGTCTATCAGGATATCGGTTGACATAAAGGTTTCTAGCCGCAACGGCATTTTTTCTACATTCCCCATAAATAATTAACATGTCCACTTTTTCATTCCTTGTACAAATGTGGGGCATTTAGAATAAGAATAACAACAAATGTAAAGACTTTTCCAATACACAATAAAAACACCGATAAAACAATACCTATTTATTTGACAATCTGAATGAATAATTTCATTGTTTTCAAAGCCTCCTTAGTGACTGATCACCTTCAACAGGCATTCATTTTTTGTATAACAAAGCCACCTCAGTAACTTCTTAGCATTAAATTAGAACAAAGTAATTGTATTATCTTATTTTCTTTTAGCTGTAATTTTGATTGTATTTACCGGACATTTTATTAGCAGGTATGAATAAATTCCTCATTAATAGTACTAATAAATGGTACCACGGTACCAATATGGTTCCATTTAAAAAAATTGAGTTTTACCCCAAAATCGATTACGATGAACTTTATTTACTCATAAAAAACGCAATTTAGTATTTTTGACAGGATTTCGATTTTTCTAGCATTAGACTGGTGAATTGGAGTAAATCGGAACCATCATGGCACACTTAAATGGAAAACTGAAATTTGAATTATCAAAAATATTGACGTTTGAAATGTCACTTTTGTGGTATCATTGGATTCAGAAAATTATGCAGATTTCAGAAATGTAATTATATACAGGGTGTTTCACTTGAAAATCGAAAGTTGGTATCACTTCCGGCAAAACCGGAAGTGAAAAAAAAAATCATTTGAAGGTCAAAAAGTGCCGCTTATTATGTTCATTATATACCCTAAATTTCAATCAATTACCTCTGAAACTAAAAGAGATACAGGGGGTGTACCATGATCCTGTTACACACGGTATATATGAACTTTATTTGAAATGGGACCTCCTAATGTACAATAGTTCAGATATATACAAGTAGGCAAAATCATACAAGTAATCGTAGGAACAAAGTCTGAAGTTATAGGTAGGTATCCATGACGGAATGAAGGATGTTATCACGAATGTGCACACAGGGTATGTCTGCTGCAGCCTCTCTGATACTTGATTTTCGAATCCGTAAGATCTTCTATGGAACAAATCAAATCACAAAAGTTTGAAGTTATAGGTAGGTATCCATGACGGAATGAAGGATGTTATCACGAATGTGCACCCAGGGTATGTCTGCTGCAGCCTCTCTGATACTTGATTTTCAAATCCGTAAGATCTTCTAGGTCGATTGCAGCTAACGTAGAGCTCTTCTCCTCCTCGATAAGTCATTTTAACTGGTCAAAAACTTATGATTTGATACTGTAGACACCGATTGAAACCCGACTCTATCCCTGTCGTGACGGGACCCACAGTTAACTACAATGCAAATAAAGGGCATTTTTCTTCAGTTGAAGCACGAATTATAATCCTAAATTGAAAAAACTACTCAAATTCGCACAGAAAATCACAAAATAAACACTTTTACCACTATGGTCGCTTATGACGAATTACAATGTGTGCCAACAGCCGCCATATTGCTTTCGTTTTGACAGGTCGATGGATTGCCTAATTGGGGTTTCCCATACCTAACCTAAATAGTTTTTCAGATATTGGCTTTTTCAAATAGTAGTTCTTATTTCAATGCATTCTTTGAATCAATATAGCTTTAAAACGATTTATTTATTCAACTTGTTGAAAGAATTTTTATTGACAGTTATTGTGTTTTACGTTATTCAAAACATTCACTGAATTATTAGCGTCGAAAATGAAAACTTATCCCATTCAAGAGCGGATAGATATGATTTTAGCGATTGGTGAGTGTTTAGAGAATTGCCTTTTGGCGTCGTGGGTGTATGCCCAAAAATATTCAGACCGGAATCATCCAAACAAGTTGGTTTTCAAACGATTGCAACATCAATTTCGTAGGACTGGAAGTGTAGCTTATGAAAAGGCAAATAGACCAAAACCTATCATTGCAAATGAGGAAAATGAATTTCTTATTATGGGATCAATCATAGAAAACCCTCATACGAGTCAACGTAAGATCGAGAAAGATACAGGTATAAGTAGACGGAGCATTTCTAGGGTAATAAAAAAATACAAATTTCACCCGTACCATATTCAGATGCACCAGGAATTATATGAAATAGACTTCCATCGACGAATCGAGTTTTGTCTATGGGTTCTGGACAAGTTAAGTGAGATGAACATTTTTTGGATTCCATTTTATTTTCTGATGAATCTACTTTTCATAAAAATGGCTTATTGAACATACACAACTTCCATTATTATAGTGATGTGAATCCTCATTTTTTCCGCACTCTGGATCACCAGAATAGATGGTCTGTTAACGTGTGGGGAGGAATTATAGGTACACAAGTTGTAGGACCATACTTTTTTTATGGAAACTTGAATGGTCAACAATTTTTATAATTTTTACGAGATGATCTGCCTGAGCTTCTGGAGAATGTGCCGCTAAATATCAGACAACGGATGTGGTTACAATTGGAAGGAGCTCCGGTACATTTCAAATTCAGTGTCAGACAGTTTTTGAATATGTGCTTTCCGAATAAATGGATTGGTAGGGGAGGACCACAAAATTGGCCAGCGAGATCACCAGATTTGACTTGCCTTGATTTTTACCTATGGGGATACTTGAAGAATGAGGTTTGCGACACTCCTCCAACCACACTGGAAAATATGAAGGAGAGAATAAGGGCTGCTTTTCGAAGAGTGACGCCTCAAATGTTATTAAATGTTAAGAAATCTTTCATAGAGAGAGTGGCTCTTTGTATTCAACAGGATGGTCGTCATTTCAAGCATCTACTTTGAATTTAATACATTTGTGTTTCATATTTTATTGTTTTAGTTGAATAATTAAAAAAAATTGTCTGTTTAATGAACTACTGTCAGAATATGAATGTAAAGGGGCTTGTGGCTCAGTGGCACAAGCGTTGGTCTTGTGTCCACTGTTTCCACCCGGTGCGGGTTCGACTCCCGCAGCTGGTGATTTTTTTTTTCAAGGCCCCAAGAGTGGTTTCGGATCCCACTATAAAAGGTAAGGTCCCCGTGATCTTAACTCGTACAAGTTTTCATTAACTTCTGAGAGTTGGTCAAACAACTAAGAAAGCGGTTAATAACAATTTTAAACTTTAAAAAAAAAAAAAAAACTTCATTTTAGTAAAGTAAAATTTTTAATAAGATAACAACTGGCAATGAGAATTCTGTGAGCAAATCAAATAAATGTCGTTTCAACGCTATCTTGATTCAAAGAATGCATTGAAATAAGAACTACTATTTAAAAAAGCCAATATCTGAAAAACTATTTAGGTTAGATATAGGGAACCCCAATATGAAATGGAAGATGATTGAATTTTATATAGTTCAGACCAAAAAAATACAGGGTGCTCTATTTGAAATAACAAAGTTATCTTTGCCTAAATTATAAAAAAGTGACAATGATTTTTGAACATTCTGTATAATATTGAGAAACGGGTTTTATCGAAATCAATAGCCCAAAACCTCTTTTATGCTTGGTCAGAATTCGAAGGGATGATTTCTAAACATTTCGATGTTATTTAGTTTCCAATTGTACCTAGCAGATCCGCACTTATACTTTTAAAATGCATATTGTGAAAACACGTATTAACCAAATTAAAAAAAAATAGGATGGTTGAAAAGAAAATTGAATTATCTTTTCAATGATGTGCCACAGGACCCCCAATATTGCACATATTGGCGACGCTGTAATCTGTCTTCCTGTCACGTCATTGTCTTCTCAACATAAGCATGCTATATTACTGTTTTAGTGAAATTGTATAATAATCTTTTATGTTGACACCAGGAACTGAATCCGTCGACAATGAGCAGGTCATCTGCAAACATGGTAATCTTCCAAATACTTCAACAAGTCATTTCCATATAATAAAAAAGTAAGAGTCCTAGCACTGACCCCTGTGGAACTCCAAACGACACTGATATGCCCAACACTTTTTTGTAAATTATCACTTTTTTCTGTATAATTCATTCTTATTTATTATTTTGATTGATATTCATGAGGCAGTATTATAAGAATAATGAAGTGACCTAGTGAAGTGTGACCTTCATTGGTCCATAAGACTTTTGTATGCTCCCAGTGCATAGGGAAAAACTGGAATTCAACCTTTTATTGGTTATGGGTCTTATATTCTTTTACGTTTTTTTTCTTATATATTGAATAGAGCCATGATGAAGTCAACTTCCTAGCTACCACATCTATCATTCACTTTCTCTTCCTCATTTTCACCATTTCCTTGTTCCTCACACAGAATTTCTTTATTCATTTTTCCTCCTGTAGACAATCACTGTCTTTTCCTTCCTCTGAATCCATTATATGTGTTGCGTCATCAAATCATTCCTTAATAAAATTGACCCAATAACTTTTGACTTTTATTAATGTCAGTCATAAACAAATTCTGTATTTTTCTTATCAAACCTGGCTAATTGAGTTACTGGACTGGCTAATTTAATATCAAATCAATACAGTCAGAAGGAGAAATACCCATATTATTCTAAGAAAACGGCAGAAGAGAACATCGATCTCATTATGGTTCAAGAACCTAATAGAACCCTTGTCAGGCCTAATCCTAGCTGGATCATGGACCTGAAAGAAGACACTGCAATACTATGCAGGAACCGCAACTGCGGCATAATGAATCATGAATAGGGCCGGGTTTTCATAGACGTCAGGTTCAAAGGGTGGTCTCTATAGATAACTGTTACCTGTCACCCAACATCACATACCAGGACTTCAAAGAATACATACACAGAGTGAAGTAGCACATTAGGGATGGAATACAGGAGTCAGTGATAGTAGGTGATTTTAATGCGAAATCGAACCTTTGGAACTCCGGCAGGACCGACAACATGGGCAAATACCTTTCCAATTGGAAAGATACCATGAACATGACAATTAATATTGAAGGAAATTACCCCACATTCGTCAGATATGCGTAAACCTCCACCATAGATGACTATCCACTCCAAAAATGGCAGCGAAAATAACCACAGCCACTCTCTCATAACATTAACACCATTAAAGACCTTACGAAAGAGATCGGAAATGCACAAGAACTTAACACAAGCGGGAGACATAAGGAGCACAGTGTGGTAGAACAATCAAATCGCGGCACTCAGGGAAGAAGGCAACCGGTCTAGAAGAGAACTGACCAGGCTCTGTAGTGGGCAGACAAACTCTGACATCATCAATATAACAGAAACCGAATATAAAAACAGAAGAAAAGGTTTGAAAAAAATAATAGATGAGTCATAAAGATTCGAATGTAACCTGCTCTGTAATCGACTAGAAGATGACCCCTGGGGACAGGGATACAGTATTGAAACAAAAAAAAATCTCCATATGATTTGGACCAGCAGCGAAAGACTGAGATCAAAAGGGACTTATTCCCAGAATGTCCAACGACAACACTGGCGAAAATGGAGAAGATGGTAATCCTCCAGGGCCTTTTACAATGCAGGAGCTACACTTTGCAACGAGGAAAATGAAGTTAAAAAAATCTCTTGGACCAGATTATATACTCCCCGAAGCACTGAAATCAGCAGTGAAGGTCATTCCCGAAAAAATTTTGGACCTGCTGAACAAACTACTGCTTGAGCACACCCATCCACAAAAATGGAAAATGGCCAAGATGATCCTAATTCCAAAGGTAACCCGCCCAAGAACATGTAATATAGGCCCTTATGTTTATTGAATGCTATAGGTAAACTGTATAAATACATCATAAAAATGAAGACTTAAGATGGAGCTATTCGAAAGATCCTATATTTCACCTAGTGAATTTGACTTCAGAGCCAAGATGTCAACCATCTTAGCCATAAGATACGTCAATGACAAAGCCAACGACCGAAATACCATATGGAGAGTAATCACCATGATTGACGTCAACACCGCGAAATAGCACCTAATTATGAACTAGGGACTTAGAAGTCAGCACTTACCTACTCAGAAGCATAGAACACTACCTCTACGAACGCGAATTGAAGTGTGGTGAACACGAGCAAGAAATGACACAAGGTGCCCTACAGCCTTGAGGAATATCCTTCATAATAGAGTTCTAGACCTAGATCTAACTCAAAGATGTTCTGCGGCAGCTTATGTGGACGACTTAGCGTTTATAATAATGGCCAACCAAAAGAAAAAACTAATGGATAAGGCAAATGAAAGCCTTAATTTGATTAACGACTGGATGAAAACAAGTGGTCTGGAAATGCCCCAGCAAAAACGGAGCCCATTATAATCCAGGGACCATGGAAAATATTTTGGTGTATGCTTGGACAATAAGCTAATCATCAATGAACACATGTAAAAAACCTGCGAAAAGCTGACAGACAAGTTGCGGCTTTGACCAAGATCCGATAGGATACAATGCGCCAAAAGGCTCAAGTGTCATCGGAGGCCACAGCCAGACAAGCTTGCGGGATGGAGGTTTTAGTGGGTAAATCTCACTCAGACTCCCACAAGCAGATCAAACTACCATGACAACCGCTGAGGAGTGATATGGCATTGTCTTGGTGTTTTTTTTCTGCAAATGTATCCTATTTCCCGCAATTTCTGCCTTTATCTTGTCAATTAATGATGCGTAGTATGCTCCTGTAATGGTTTTTCCTTTTTGAAGATAATCAATTGAAATAACTCCATGACTATCCCAAAAAACAGTCGCCATCACTTTCCCAATCAAAAAGACAGGTTTTGCTTTTTCAAAATAAATCATTCAGTGGCAAACACTCATAGAGTTCAGACGTCTTATATTTACTGCTGATTTTTAGTAAAAGTGCTTAGTGTGATACAATGACTTCAGAAAGTGATGGTTCATATAGTGAAATTGAATTAATCAATGATGGTCAGTGGAAAAAAGTGGAAAAAAGTGAAAAACAAAAGAAAATCAAGGGGGAGCCAAAAGGAAAAAACCCTCAACACAAGAAGAAACAATTCAAAAGGTTATTTTGGGTACAAACTCCAGTACTAATCCAAAGCCAATAACATCCACGAAACAACAGTGAATAAAACACACAAGGAATAAATTACCTACACTACAAAAAACTACAAAAACATACCTCCAGTAATGAAAGAAGTCACCCAGAAAAAAATACCAACATCTGTTCCATTTAGTTGCAGATACAGGGTTCACCAGAATTTATCTGTGTAACATTTGGGAAAACCTTTTTCCAGATGCTAAGGGTGAAATCACCAAAACACAAAAAGGATTCATTCTTAAAACAGATAATGCTGTAACGGACACCCTAACAAATCTTGTTACACTGAAAAATATTTCAAGGAATCACAACCGGCTAAAATTGCACAAAACACATTGAAATTGAACGAAAATAATATATGCAATCAACTCAAGAAAATTAACTTGAAACAGGTTTTGTAAAAGAATCCATATCCAGGAACACAGAAAAGCCCACAAGTCTTGTTCGAATTATCAGTGGACCTTCGAAACACTATTAAAAGATGGGTTTTTCTATAAATTTCGGCACTATCCAGTTTATTCCAGCAGACCCCCCTCCTACTCCCAAACCATACAATAAATGCCTTTCTTTTACACATCCCACAGAATCCTGTAATACTCAACCAAAATGCCCTAAATGCAGAGGACTTTATCCACAAAAACAAAGCACATCTGATCTACCACCAAAATGCACAGGGTGTGGCTCCAAGGAACATCAAGCCTGGTTGTTCAAATGCCCAAAGAGACCCACAGCTCCCATTCCAGGAATAACTAATATACAGATCTGATTATGATTATGCTACCAAGAATATGCTGTGGAAATTGGATTACCAAATTCATATGCCCATAATCAAAATCTACAAATTTTGTCTGAAAACACACTTCATCCCCAGGGAATAGAAAACAGGTTCAATCTTCACTATACCCAAACCAACCTTGGACCACTCTGCAACAAAAAGCTATCGTCCAATAACATTGTCAGTATTGGATAAAATTTGGAAAAAATTATAAAATCTCGTTTGCTTCAAATTCTGACAAGTAATATTGAAAAAACAAAATTGAACAATCATAGAAATGCAGCCATTTTTCTAGATATTGACAAGGCATTCGACAGAATCTGGCACAAAAGTCTTTTATTTAAACTGCATAAACTAGAATGTCCTGACTATATTGTCTTTTTATTCAACAGCCTACTTACCAACAGAAAACTCAAGGTCAAAATACTCAATCTTATCACCACCATTACCCATTACCAAGCTTATATTCTACAGTAACCTGATGATACTGCATTTATTGCCTATTACCAATATATCTACCATACTATGAGTAACCTACAGCATCTCATCAATACTACTAGTTCTTGGTTCAATAAATGGCGGCTAAGACCAAATCCCAGTTCATCAACTTCAATCACCAACTTCCCCAACAGTGAACTTGTAACATATTCTTCACCCAAAAGATTCTGTTAATTATCTTGGAGTTAACTTCGACACCAAACTAAATTTCAACAAGCATCTAGCACAAAAAAAATGCAAGAGCTAAACATTTTAGTTTGACTTATAAAGGAGCAGGTGCAAGCCTAACAACCACAAGTCGTATCTACAAACTCATCTGTCGACCACTTATTGAATATGCACGCCCACTATTCCTAAACGTGAAACGACGAACCCTGAACACATTAAAAGTCACAGAAACGTCCTCCATCCTTTTGTGATACTTGGCAGAAGGACCTCGGTCGAGAGCCATTTGGATTGAAGGTAATTTTAATTCAATAAAGTACATTTATTATTATTATTTACAAAATAAATTTAATCCATATCTTTATAAATATGATTGAGTATGTGGTACGTTGCAGTTTCAGTTGATTTGTTTTTCTGGGTCCATGTTGGTTTGTTCATAATATATAATTTTTCTCCAAATAGTTGTACTTATTGGAACATTTTTTTTAAATAATTTTGACAGACAGAATAGCGGTATGACTAAAGCTGGATTTATAGTTAGACGGACTGTAAACGTAGACGCACTGTATACGTAACAAACGGACTATAAAATATTATTGAATTTATAAATCGACGGAACGGAATTTTTGCGCATGGGTAGAAGTGGTGATATTGAACATAACCTACACATTATACGAATCATAAACAGCCTGTGTTGGTTTGGATTTGTATTATATTCTAAATATTTATCTGCTTCGTTTTCTGTGTCACAATGGATTATGAAATACATGAAGGTAAGCTCCTTGGTGCCGTGGGACTGTTGTTGTGTACACTAGCATTGGAAAAGTGTCGACAAACTCGAAGAACAATAATTATGCGACTAAGACGTTACAAAACAAGACCCATAAACCGTAATAGGAAAGTAGAGAATGCCTACAATAATTTTTTAAAGATGAAGGCTGCTGATCCAGATCAATTTCTTAAGTATATGTGAATGACTGTTCCAGTATTTAATGAATAATTAGGTCTTGTAAAAAACATCACACATAATTCTTTATTTTGATTGGCCGGACGCAAGAAACGTAGTGTTAAAGATGAAAGTTGGCCAACTCTTCCGTTCCAGTCCGTTTCACTTACGTTACATCATGCGTTTACGTTCATTTATAAACAAGAGTACATAAATTATATAGTTGATCTTTTTGCAGTGCGTCTACATTTACAGTCCGTCTAACTATGAATCCAGCTTAATGCCTTTTAAATTTATTTTGGAAAGTTTACTTGAAAAAAGACTGATTTGATAGATAAGGGGTGATCATTATATCAATAACTCATTCAGTCCAGTTGACTTTTTGTAAATGTATTAGATTTACAATTCTTAGTGATTGTACAAGGCAGTGAAATGTATTGCCCAACATGATTGTGACTGGAAAATTTGGCAGAATTTGAAAATTTGAAATCAAACTACTCTATAAACTGTACATTTACGTCTTTAGTTTCTTGATTATTGTTGTTGTTGTCAGACAATCTAATTTTCCTTCACAATTCATTATTTATAATTGGTGATTAGATCAACGGGAACAAGGACAATTCCCGCTAATCCAATCCCCAGTTAATTTAAAGGACATGAATGCTACATAATGTTGCTTTGTGAATTATATTATTGAAATAATTAATTTTGTCTACTTTTAATCTATTTTGGTATGAAGTTATACTTTCCGTATGTTGTTCTTGAGAAGTTTTGATACATTGAAATATCTCTGTTAAATATTTACTTCTTGGATATTATTTAGAAATCCATGATTTAGAATGTTTTTTTTTATAGCAATATACCTTTTGAGACATACAACATTGAAGCACCAGGAAACAATGATTTGAATAGTTAGTTGTCATGTAGTCGATGCATGTTTGTCTTGTATGTTCATTTACATTTGACAAAATCTTGGTAGGTTCTAAAAAGTTTTTGTTAGAAACACTTGAAAAAAATCAATGAGTAGTTTAGGGTTATGGTATTAGGTAATTCATATTGAAATCTCCAAACAAAATAGTGAAGTTTGACCTGCTCTCCGCTATTTAAAGTGTATATATCAGATATGTGTGCTAAAGTATGTTATGTAAAATGGCAATGATCTTTGCTTTTTTAATGCCTGTACTGTCTTCTATTTTCCTTTTTGTGTTTTTTTACAATTTTACTGACTTGTCTTATATCAATACCATGTGATCAAAAGAGACGAATAAAGTTTATTATTATTATTTCTAATGCCTGCGACATACAATTCAAAAATACTTGATGACCACCCCTTGGTGGTCTGCAGGCAGATTTCTACTTGACACTCAACAGATAACCTTTTTTATAAACTCTATCACTAAACTTTATATTATCTGTCAACAAGTACACCTCTATGGACACATGATCCCTGCAATAAATTGCGGAACTTTATAGCCTCTGTGATTATTATTTTTGTTATCCAGGGTTCGGAAAAATATGGATATCCATTTTTATATATTCAGCAAAAACCTCAATTGAGATAGTTATTGAAAAATCCCTGATTAAATTGCATACACTTTCCATGGGACCTAATATTTTAATTGTTCTGTACAGCATTGGCTATATTTGTTGTAGATTGAGTTGTGATAATCTGGGGTATAAAAAAAAGATCTTTTTCGTTGGTCCCTTCCATAGTTGAATTTTTTATTATATTATCACAGAAAAAGGGGTTATTTTCGTTTTAATGAAGTTGTCCACAGATTTCCGGCCATACATGCTGACATAGTGGAAAAATCTATGGCGGGGATACATATTTATTAGCACCCGGACTAAAAATCCTTAGCTGGAAATATTCATCATACACATAGGATTTGGAATTCAAAAGCTATCGATATCATTGTCATATCAGTCGATATGAAACCTGGAAATAAACCAATTCATATTATGAAAGGGACATCATAAGATAACATCACTTCTCTAAGTAATTGTTTTTGTCACCCATACAGTTTTTGAGTTTTTTTTTTTTTTTAATGGGTGTCGTTAATTCTTAACACGCCTTGTAAAATCAGAACCCCAAGATGTGCGTTCATGAAAATTATAGGGAGTTTTATGCTGATTACCGTAGCCGAATCGTTTTTCTTGTCACTCTTACAGTTTTCGAGAAAATGTTTTGTATCGGGCAAAATAAATTCTTTACACCCCTCGTAAAATCAGAACCCCAGGATGTGCGTTCATGAAAATCATACCAATTATACAAAATTGTATGCTGATTACCGTAGTGGAGTCGTTTTCCAGGAAATGATTTTTATCTGGCAACGTCTATTGTTTACATACACCCTTGTAAAATCAGAACCCCAAGATAAAATAAAATCCTAAAATAACGGTTAAAATTAAACTTTGAGGGGCTTGATTATAATTATTTTCATACCACTTATAGAGAGTTTCATGTTGATTACCTACCGTAGTGAAATAGTTTTCACCCTTACAGTTTTCGAGAAAATGATTTTTAATCGGGCAACGTCAATTCTTTACACCCCTCGTAAAATCAGAACCCCAAAATTGATGGTCATTATTTTCATACCACTTATAGAGAGTTTCATGTTGATTACCTACCGTAGTGAAATAGTTTTCACCCTTACAGTTTTCGAGAAAATTATTTTTAATCGGGCAACGTCAATTATTTACACCCCTCGTAAAATCAGAACCCCAAGATGTGCGTTCATGAAAATCATGTCAATAAGAAATGATTTCGTGTTGGTGAGATTGAATTCAGTATTGAGACAGCATGTCTTCGCTCTCTTAATGAATAGCTCTTCTGGAAGGTGCTCGAAGCGAAACTATTACAATAAATTCCATAGATGTACCAAATGATTAAGTAAAGGCGATACATAAGACGTGGGAAACTTAACTTCTATAACTTCTGAAAAGAAAAATTATTTTTCGTCAAATCTATCATAGGGATCTAGATAAAATATATGAATAAGAAAAGTGTCAATATCTACTAATAAACTGCACTACCCCTCATCAACCTAACAAATGTAACCTTTTAACGGCTGCATGACTTGACAGTGACAGCTCATTTTGGCAACCCCCCTGAATCCATAATGATGAAGTTTATTGAGCAATATTCTGTGATCTACGCAATCGAATGCTTTAGAGAAGTCACAGAATACTGCTGCAACCACCTCACCCCCATTTGGGCTCAAATAAACTTTTTCCAAAATGAAAAGATTGCATCAGTTGTACTTTTGGAGTTCTGAAATCCAAACTGACACTGAGACAAAATGTTATGTTTATTTAGAAACTGCATAATTCTGCTTTTTATGATTTTTTCTATAATTTTTAAGAGGATGCAGAGGAGTGATATTGGACGATAATTTGTAGGATCACTTGTTTCACCACCTTTGTGGAGTGGAATTATGATGGCTTCTTTCAGGAAATTGGGGAATGATCACGACTAAAAAGATTTGTTAACATATTCCACTAGGATATAAAGAACGGTGTCTGGTAAATTTTCATATATGTTAATGGAAATTTCATCTACACCAGCCGATTTCTTGTTTTTTATTTCTTTGAACGTAGCATTCAGCTCATAGATATCCGTTGGTTCAAGAAAAAGTTTTCGGAAATTTTATTTTGTAAGTATAGTTTGACTCTCTAAATGTGATGTTATTTTTTCCGCAACTGAGCAATAATACTGGTTGAGCGCATCTGGGTCAATATCAACTGCAGATGATATGTTATTTTTTACCCTCTTAAATAGTTAATTAATTGCCAATGCTCTCTTGTTGAATTGTGTGCTTTTGCAAATCTAGCTTTGTAGTTTTTCCTTTTTTTTTTTTTTGAAGAAGGCTATGAAAAATTCACTTTGCAATATTTCCTTAAAAATGCATTGATCTTAGGTTATTTGCTGAAATTCTAATACCATTTGTGATCCACGGTTTTTTGTGCGGTTTATTTTAAATTTTTCGTACTGGAAAGCAATCATTGAAGGTTTTGATTAATTGATCATGGAATGTTCTTAATGCTTCAGTTGGGTTTGGATTGTGTTCCCAGTATGTTGATTCACAGGGTTCTTTAAATTTTCGATAATAATCTTTGCAATAGATTCTACCATATTTTTTTTTATTTATTTTTTTATTTAACCTGGTTTTTTACTTTTTCGTAAGTTACACAGCGTAGGAATTCGTGTTATACCACATGATTGGATAGTATCATATTTGGAAAATCGTACGAAAGTAACAGTAATAAATATTAACAAATGTGACTGTAAGAGTGTTGAGTTAGGAGTGCCCCAGGGGTCTATACTGGGACCAACTCTCTTTATAATATTTTCAAATGACATCTACGATACATGTACTACACCAAATAAAACAGTACTTTATGCTGATGATGATACAAATATACTCCCAGCCCATAAAAACTTGGAAAATCTTGTAAACTTGGGTAATCACGCATGTGACGAATTCAGTAAATACTGTAGCGACAATGATCTTATCTGCAATATAAAAAAAACCATTTTATCAACTTCTCACCCAAAAACGGTATCTCAAGCTCAGACCATAAGAACAACATGTGTGGTGAAATTCTAGAATACAGTAAGGTAGCTAGATTTTTAATAATAACTCTTGACCAAAAGCTAAGGTGGGAGGCGCATATCGACGTTTATGTCTAAAAGTTGGCAGTGCTAACTACGCAATTCAAAATCTGAGAGTCACTGTCTCTACAGAAGTTATAAAACTCATGTATTATGGACTTGTACAATCAAGGCTACAGTATGGATTGATTTTCTGGGGTAACTCTGCATATACTGACCGCATTTTCAAGATTCAGAAAAGAGTAATTCGCTGCATGGATAAGGCTGTTCCACTGGACTCTTGTAAACCGTTATTTAAAAAATATAACATCATACCATGGCCGTGTCTCTACATATTACAGTTAGTTCTATTCATCTATGATAATAAACACCTATTTCAAAAACCAACCAAACCAAAAACCTTTCCTAAAAATTCAGATATTCATAATTACGCTACACGAGGTGAAGATGCTTTATACCGCCTCTACTCTCGCTTAAGTGTGAGTCAGAATTCCCCAAAATATCTGTATTAAGAAATGAAGTATATGGGTTATTGTTAGATAGTTGCTTCTACAGTATGGTTGCTTTCAGTGTTTAGAATCACTTTGAAACTTTGTGTTTTATTCTTTGACTAGTCCAATAAGTTTTATCATGTATTTAATTCTGTAATTGTGTATATGTGAAAATTTTAGTGATGAATAAATTATCTATCTATTTATTTATCTATGTATCTCAAATCATCGGATTGTGCACATAATGGATGTAAGTTGTTCAAAATAACTCTGAACCAAATACCTATCAAAGATTGCAATCATTAGGTAACAGTTTTGAGTACATCCAAAAATTTCACACATATGGGAAAATTGACAGCACAACTAAGAGGTGAAAGAAATATTTTGAGAAATAAATTAGAACATATCAAACCAATTCCTCAAAACGAATGAAAAGATGATAGATATTGGGAATTTGGACAGAATAGAATAGAAATCGTTATTTGTTCTTTTCAAAAAAGACCTTATTGTTGTGAAGTAATTTGGAACATGCTGTATATGTTAGATTGACTGTCACTGTAATGTTAGAATAATTTGTCAGTTAAGTTTCTCTCTGCAAGTATAAGTATTACGTGTATATTGTATCATTTGATTCCCTGCTTCTCACTGGAGATCCAATAATCTCAACAGGTTACGGGCCCAGATTCAAGTGCTTGAAATATAGAAAATCTCAGGAGTAAGGCCCTAAGTAGTGAACTTGCGATCCCCGATCAAACATGTCATATCAGTTACCTCCAATCGAGAAACTGAAAGGGAGGGAAAATTACGACTCGTGGAAGGTCGGAGTTAGAGCCTATCTCGAAGATCAGGATTTGTGGGAAAGTGTTTCTGGTGACTCAGATGATAAGAAAAAGGACACGAAAGCTCGTTCTAAAATAATCTTACTGATTGATCCTATACTGTATATTCATGTTCAAGAGACAAAAACCGCCAAAGAAGCTTGGGAAAACCTTGCAAAAGCATTTGAGGACACCGGTCTTACGAGAAAAGTAGGTTTGTTGCGAACTTTAATCAGTACTCGTCTTGAAGATTGTCCAAGTGTCGAATCATATGTGAATAAGATCATTCAAACCGCTTACAAGCTTAATTGCATTGATATGAAAGTTTCCGACGAGTGGGTTGGCGCTATTCTTTTAGCCGGTCTTCCAGATCAGTATAAACCCATGATAATGGGAATCGAAAGCTCTGGCATTAAAGTTACCGCTGATGCAATAAAAACTAAATTATTGCAAGACATTTGTGTTGAAAAGTCCAGAAAGGTTCTGCGATGTATGGCTACGGAAACAAAAATAGTTCAGATTCAGGCACCAATCGAAGTCGTGAACGTAAATATGTCATTGCTGACAGTTCTTCATATACCAGGAATGGTTCCAAAGGAACAGGCAAA
Organism: Gonioctena quinquepunctata; assembly: GCA_018342105.1. NCBI lineage: Eukaryota > Metazoa > Arthropoda > Insecta > Coleoptera > Chrysomelidae > Gonioctena > Gonioctena quinquepunctata. The sequence goes on along the minus strand of JAFIRS010003962.1, from coordinate 21,366 downwards.
GGACCACGTTGCTACAAATGTAACAGGTACGCTGGACATATTGCAAAAAACTGTGATGAGAACAGTTCCAAGAAACAGGTATTCGTGCAGAAGAGTGACAAATCAGAATTTACGATGTTCACAGCTTTGTCAGCTCATGTCAAATCAACTGGAAATGATTGGTTTCTCGATTCCGGATGTTCCGCTCATTTGACCGTGGATAAATCGAACTTCATCAGTGAGGAAACCTCGTCGAAATTAACCATCACAACTGCCAATGATCAGCAGATGGAAACAAACTGTGTTGGTGATATCCAGTTACCGGTAACAGTTTCTGATCAATATTTTAATGTGAACGTCGAAAATGTGTTCTATGTCCCTGATTTGAAAGTAAATCTTCTTTCTGTGAGTCAGATCGTTCAAAAGGGAAATAAAGTCAATTTTAATTCAGAAGGAGCTCAGATCATAAATGCTCAAGGAAAAATTATTGCAACTGCCACTTTGCAAAATAACCTTTTTAAAATTGACAGGCCCTCTGAAAATGCAATGCTGACACGTTCTGATATGCTAGGAAATGCTTTATTATGGCACAAACGTATGGGTCATGTAAATTTTCCCAATTTGAATAAGCTCAAAAATGGATTAGTGCATGGCATAAAATTTCATGAGAAAATTCCCGAAGGATTTGTATGTGAAATCTGTGCTACCAGTAAGAGTCATCAATTATCTTTTAGTGAAAGTACTACCAAGACATCCAGGTTGCTTCAGATAATTCATTCTGATTGATTGTTCTCTGGCAGGTTCGAAATATATGCTGACATTCTTAGACGATTTCAGTCATAAGACATTTTGTTACTTTCTTAAAACAAAAGATCAAGTTTTTGATCGTTTCGTCGAATTTAAAAATTTTGTGGAAAATCAAACCGGCCAAAAAATTCAGATTTTGAGAACAGATAATGGTGGAGAGTATTGTTCCCAAAATTTTTATGGTTATCTTAATTCCACTGGCGATTGAGCATCAGAGCACTGTGCCTTATACCCCTGAGCAAGATGGCAAGGCTGAGCGGCTCAATCGCTGCACTAATGTAACGCACACGATGTCTCCTGAGCGAATCAAGTCTTCCAATAGTTTTGGGCTGAGGCTGCCTATACTCACGGTTTACCTACTCAATCGATCCCCGACTTCATGTGTCGAGAAGACTCGGAGGAGATTTGGTCCGACTGAAGCCTACTGTAGCACATGTTCGCATTTTGGTTGCAAAGTATATGCACATATTCCTTATTCAAAAAGGAAAACACTGGATCCGAAGTCGAGACCCTGTATTTTTGTTGGATACAGTCTTCATTCCAAAGCTTACAGATTGTATGATCCTGAAACCAAAACTGTCATAGTCTCGAGAGATGTGATTTTCTCTGAGTACGAGAAAGGAAATTCACTTTTGAATAAGTCTTCTGAGGAAAGTAGGACGTTTTTCTTTCCTGATCCGGACCATGAGTCAGATTCAGGACCGCCTATCGAAGATTTTTCTGATGAAGAAAGTGACGATAGTTCTGGCAAGAACCCCAAACTTCAAGAGGATCAGTCTGATCCAGATTTTATACTTTCAAGGCAAACAACAAGTCTTCCCAACAACATCTTCGAAGAGGAGACCAATTAGAAGACCACCACAGACCCAGATGATTATGTGAGTTATTCGGTTTTGTTGAAAATTTTAGCAATCCAACTTCTGTTGAGGAAGTGCTGGCAAGCCCAGACAAAGAAAATTGGCTCAAGGCGATGGATCGTGAATATAAAGCCCAGATCGACAACGCACATGGGAATTGGTGGATCTCCTTCAGACCGAAAACCTTTGAAATCAAAATGGGTTTTTAAAATAAAGAAGGATGCTTCTGGAAAAGTAACCCAATATAAGGCACGACTTGTTGTTAAAGGCTGTGGCCAAAAAAAAGGTATAGATTACTAAGAGACGTATTCTCCTGTAATCCGATACAGTTCCATTAGATATCTTCTAGTCTTAGCTGCGCAATACAACCTTGAAATAGAGCAGATGGATGCAGTAACAGCTTTCCTCCAGGGAGATCTCACGGAGGAAATTTACATGCTTCAACCTGAACTCTACGAAAATTCAAATAAAGTATGCAAGCTAAAAAAGAGTATATATGGCCTCAAACAGGCAAGTAGAGTTTGGAATATTAAGCTTGATAGTTGTTTGAAAAATTGCAAGCTCAGACAATCCAAATTCGATTCTTGCATATACTATCATATTTCCAACAATAGAATATTGATACTGGCCGTGTATGTCGACGATCTTCTGATATTTTCGAATGATAAATCGATGAAAGATGACCTTAAAAAACTGTTAATGAACAGTTTCAAGATGGTCGACATGGGGGAGGCAAAGTCTGTCCTAGGATTCCGGATCACGCGAGATCGAAGTTAATCAGAAAATTTGGATTGACCAACAAGTTTACATTGAAGATGTGTTGAAAAGGTTCAACATGCTTGATTGCAATCCCGCTGATACCGATCTCTCGAATGAAAAGCTTTCTAAGGAACAATCTCCAAAAACTCCAGATGAAGAATTTAAGATGAGGACTGTCCCCTATCAAGAAGCAGTTGGGAGTCTTCTTTTTGCCGCTCAAGTTTCTCGGCCAGATGTCAACTTTGCAATCAGCTATGTAAGTCGCTTCAATCGAAACCCAGGAAAGGTACATTGGACAGCAGTGAAGCGTATCATGCGCTACCTCAAGGGAACAGCTCATTGGAAACTTGAATTCAGTGGTAGGGCGACAAACATCACTGAAATTACCGGATTTAGTGACTCGGATTGGGCAAGTGACGAAGATGAGCGACGCAGTGTCACCGGCTACATCTTCCTGAAAAATAGCTCGCCTATTTCGTGGGCCACTAAGCGTCAACCTACCATAGCTCTGTCAACTACTGAGGCTGAGTATATGGACATGTCAGCAGCGATACAGGAAGCACTCTGGCTCCGAGGCCTGGCTAGTGAACTATTTTCCGCTTCTGCGAAACAGCCAACTTCACTCCATGTTGATAACCAGGGCGCTCAGAATTTGGCTCAAAACGGTGCTTATCAGGCTCGAACTAAGCACATCGATGTGCGACATCATTTTATACGGGAACGTATTCTGCGCCAAGAAATCAAGTTGGATCATGTACCAACACAAGAGATGATAGCGGATTCCTTTACCAAACCCCTGAATCGCGATAAATTTCGTGCATGTTTATCTCGCCAAGGACTTGTCCCAAATAGAGAGGGTGTTGTGAAGTAATTTGGAACATGCTGTATATGTTAGATTGACTGTCACTGTAATGTTAGAATAATTTGTCAGTTAAGTTTCTCTCTGCAAGTATAAGTATTACGTGTATATTGTATCATTTGATTCCCTGCTTCTCACTGGAGATCCAATAATCTCAACACTTATAAGGTGTAGAACATGTCATCACTTTACTAATAACTAATTAAATAAATAGACAAATAATAAATAGATAATATTATTTGAATAGACAACTAATGAATAGATAATAAATAGACAAACATTACAATACAAAAAAGAAGAAAACATATAGACATTAAATTAAACACAGTTACAGCCAAGGATTAAAAATGGTCATTTAGATATTCTTCAATTGTATAGTAGGCCTTGGAAATCAGAATGGTTTTCAAGCTTTCCTTGAATTTTTTGCAGGGTAACAGTTTCAATGATTTTGGAAGCTTGTTGTATACAGTGCGGCTTTTAATAGTTCCCCCCCTGTTAACTTTTGAACGGTTCGACGTAGATCATTGAAAAAAAAAGGTATTGTATGATATCACCGATACTACTTTTTGAAATAAAAGACATTGTGATTGCCCGATAGATGGCGCGGGGGCACATCAACTTCAAAATTTTAAATAGCATGGGGGTCATGTGGCACATCGTTGAAAAGATAATTCAATTCTCTTTCCAAACATCTTTTTTTTCATTTTGTTGATATGTGACTTTGCGGCTTTTTATGGTCCCCCCCCTTATAACTTTTGAACGGTTCGACGTAGAACAATGAAAATAAAAAGTATTGTATGATATCACCGATACTACTTTTTGAAATAAAATACATTATGATTGCCCGATAGATGGCGCACATCAACTTCAAAATTTTAAATAGCATGGGGGGTCATGTGGCACATTGTTGAAAAGATAGTTCATTTCTCTTTCCAACCATCTAATTGTTTATATCATTTCGTTGATTTGTTTTTTCAAAATGTGGATTTAAAATGTCAAGCATAAGTATGGCTTTTTATAGTCCCCCCCCCCTGTTAACCTTTGAATGATTCGATGTAGAACAATGAATAAAAATGTATTGAATTATATCACCGATTCTACTTTTTGAAATGAAAGACATCGTGATTGCCTGATAGATGGCGCAGGGGGGCATCAACTTGAAAATTTCAAATAGCATTGGGGGTTATGTGGCTCATCGTTGAAAATACAATTCAATTCCCGTTCCAACCATCTTTTTTTTATTTCATACGTTTTTTCACACCATGCATTTGGCAATTACCGAAACTTCCATCTCCTCTGAAATTGATTTTCGGCCCGCACCACTGGTCCTATGAACAGTGCCAGTTCTGTTGAATTTTTCAACCAGTTCCCTCAAATACTTTCGAGTTATTGGATGATCAGGGAATTTTTCATTGAAAATTATTTCTGCTGCATGGTAGTTCCCACGGGCCTCACCAAAAATGTAGATTGCTTCAGTTTTCTCTTCGATAGGACATACACGAACCATGATAATGTTTCAAATTCAAAATACTACTAGTAGAAGTAGAATGAAACTCTTCTTTAAATACAAATGCGATAATATAAAGAGCAGGTAAGTAATGATATAATCATTGTTACATTCGAAATTCTCAAACATCGACAAAATAATCCAATTTCATAAAGGGCATTTCTAGGTTACTGCTTGATTATCAGTTTACTTAATCCGATAAATGATACCCTTTATAAATATGGTCATTAAAAATAAATGAGTTGGGTATTATTTGGGTATGTCTTGAAAACGCTATAAAAGGGGTATTATTTGGGTATAATCTCTTGAAAAGGCTATAAAAGGCTATTGCTTAGTGAAACAAGGGTTGTGGTTTTGTAAACCCAGTTTAGTGAAAATCATTTAGGCCCGATTTCACCAAACTCTTTAAACGAGTTTTGTTCAAATTAAACTTAGATTAAGCTTTCTACACGTCATATTGGATTTCACCAGGAAATATAAACCGCGTTTAGTTCTAAACGGCGTTTCCACTTAAAACGGGCTGAATTTGGCCAGTTACGAAGTTAAACGACGTTTAGTTCATTGGTTTCGTGCACGTTTGACAGATGGTTGACATTGGAGGTAAAACAACCTTACTTTTCCGATTTGTTTATGTTGGAGAATTGAACATTTTTACCTATTTCGAAAAGAATTCAGTAGTTGGATTACATGTGTTATTGTTTAATTCGTAGATGATCATGCCTTCATATTGTTCTGTTGTGAAATGCAATAAAAATGCATCAAAAGACGGCCGAATACGATTTTTCAGGTAAATTGTACATGTTTGTATTTTTGACCCTGTTATCAGAATTCCATCTGCTGTTGTAAGAAATAGAAAACATTGTGAAATCTCCCAGAGAAGGCAAGCAGCCTAGATGCAAGCCATCAAACGAAAGGTCTGGTCTGATAAGTTAACGAAATATGGTAGAGTTTGTCCCAGACATTTTCACTCTGGTAAAGGAAATATGTTGTACCAATTTATTCAATAAGCTGGGTGCCGAATGAAGTCCAAAGAAGGAATTTATTTGATGAATTATATTTTCACATTCCAACTTGAAATTCATTGTAGAAGATATTGTCACTTCTATCAAGTTTCTTCAAAAACTAAACTTTGAACACCGAACACCCACAAAAATATCACAAAACATGAGCCAAACACGAAAGTTATCGGTTTTCAATTTTTAGGTTATATTGTCACTTGGCTTTGGCTCCTCTACAAAACAACGAAATCTATGCAAAAATGACAGAAACGTACATATTTTACTATGTTGCCAGCTTTTGACTGTCCTTAAACTAAGTTTCAATAAACTCGGTTTAGCTTTCGTCTGTTTGTGTCGGTGAAACTGGATCGAGGTTTATCAAGATTAAAATCTAAGTTTAGTCAGAACGGAGTTTAGTAAAACGCCGTTTATCTATCTTGTGGTGAAATCGGGCCTTAGTGAATTGAGTGTCTTTTGTTTACTTCAATATGGATTTTCATCAACTATCGGCCGCATCAATTAAAAAAATTGGATTACTGTATGGATTCAAAATTTCTACCAATTAAGCTTTGAAATGAATTCGAAAATGAAAAATTATTTAAGTAATGAATCTTCCTCTATCGACCGTATTCAGTGCTACTCATCGGTGTGCAACGGTGTGCAACTCGACCTCTATGCCTTTCGAAATGTTCAAGTTGTTATGCCCCCAGCGCCCTCTGTCGAGTAATTGTAATGTTTCTTCTCTCAAAAGTAGGATCGGTAATACCATTCAAAATATTTGTTGTCCCATTGCTTCATATGAAACCGTTCAAAAGTTATCGAGATAAGGGTACCATTCAGATCCGCACTCATGCTTGACATTTCAAATGCACATTGTGAAAAAACAAATCAACGAAATGATAAAAACAATTAGATGGTTGGAAAGAGAATTGAACTATATTTTCAACAATGTGCCACATGATGTACCCCCTCCGCGCCATCTATCGAGCAATCACCATATCTTTTATTTCAAAAAGTAGTATTGGTGATATTATACAATACTTTTTTTTGTATTGTTCTTCTAATTACAGAATTTTCAAACGTTATTCATAGTATTTCTTTCCAATGTGAGCAGGCTGAAAAAATAATGACATAGCACTCGGTATACATACATATCATTCAAGAATAAATAAAAATAACACAAGCTGACACAAGTTCTCTTTATAAGATGAAACAGAATAACATTTCCTCAGAAGTTCCGCAAAATAGTGACACTGGCAACTCGCCGATCGCGGAGAGTGCCATCATTGCCAAGTGTTATTCATAATATCTCTTTACAATAAGAGCAGACCGAAAAAATAATGACAGCACTCGGTATAAATACATATTATTCAAGAATAACTAAATCAAGGACAGCTATCAAATATGAAGTCTTCATTTCAGTATTTCATATGCTGACATAAGTTCTGATTTATTCATAGGATGAAAGAGAATAATGTTTCCTCAGAAGTTACGCAAAATAGTGACAGTGGCAACTCAGGAAAATGCCAAATCAATGGACGGACTTATGACGTCAAAAGAAGCGGCAATAACGCTGTGTTTGAATGTCTCACCGAATTTGAGGGTTTTGGATCAGGTTTATTCGAATATTACACAATATCTTCTAGGAAAAACTATGCATATATAATATTTTATCACTATATTTCAAAAAATTTTTTTTTCGCCTATTTGCACGGATGGTCGATTTTTTCTTTCTAAATCCATTTTGGGTATCACTAAGTAATTATATTCCAAGAATGTAATAAGCCTGTCATATATTTTTTTTAATTGCTTATATTTGATAAGAGTGCGATTGGTTTGTAATTGTTGATGTCAGTTTTGTTTCCTTTTTTGAATATAGCTTTCACATTTGCAATTTTAAGTTTGTCTGGAAAAGTCCCATTTGACATTGAAATATTTATTAGATAAGCTAGGGGCTCACATAATTCTTGAGCACAGGTTTCTAACAGTTTTATCGGAATTTCATCGTCACCAGCTGAGTTGGTGTTTTTCAAAGATTTTATGACATCAATAATATCTTGGCGATTGGTTGGCATTAAAAATATATGTTGATATGGTTCAACAATAATGTTCTTTTTTTTTGCATGTATTCCATTTTGACCACTACTCACAAAGGATGTAATGGCTTCATTGAGTGTTGCTATTTTGTTATCCTTTTGAGTGGTAACATTTTCTAGAATCGAATTATTTTGATTTGTTGTTGTTGCCAGTCAATGTTTTTACAAGATTCCATACTGCTTTGGATTTATTTGTGGATTATTCAATATATTCGGTATTATAACGTTTTTTGGCTTCATTTATAATTTTTATTTAAAATCTTACTGTATGTTTTATAAATATCACTTGATATGCTCCCATTTCACATTTGTTTATATATAACTCATTTACGCTTAATTGAAATACGTATTCCTTTAGTTATCCAGTATCTGTTGGCTCCATGATTTATCTTGGGGTTTTTAATAGGAGTTCTATTAATTTATTTGAATCATTAAGGGAATATAGTTCATACCAATTTATCATTTCAATTCCGTTTTGTATCCGAAAATATTCGCTTTTTACATGTTTTTTGGTGGCAAACTTACTTTCTTCAGAATGATGCAATTGAAGAATCTGAGCTTCATGATCAGATAAAGCTGAGGTTACAACTTTTTCAAGAATACTGTTTTCAAAATTGATAAAAATGTTGATAGAATCAAATCAGATAATATCTATCGGAAAATAAGATCAGAAAAATTATCTGAAAATGATAAAAATACAGATGACTTTATTGATGTGATGCTGTTCGCCAAAGGAAATACAAAGTTTATCCATCACGTTGGTCTTCCATTTCCTGACTTTATAGCCAGTAACATCTTCTCATTCATCGATATAACATATAGATGCGACTGGCAGTATAGTGAGGAAACCTAGAAAGGAAGACAAACGGTGTGATACAAATTCCCCAAGTGAATAGGGTTTGTCCAGTTCTGGAGATATATTCATGTAGTTATGACACGACATACATATCTTATACATACATATCTTAGGAATTTTCCTAAAGTATTAATTTAAGTTAGTTAAGTAAATTGCTAAATGTTGTACCCTAAAATAAAATTGAATGTGATAATGTAAGTGGGTGCACACACAGTATTCAGAATACCATCGTGCACCGAATATAATTTATTTAGTTTATATCAATATATATGTGGTTGTTAAGAGATATTATCAATAAGATATGTAAAATATATTGCTGTTACTAAATAAATAAATAAAAAATGTTCTTGGCTACTGAAATTCAATTTCGCCTTGGAAAGTTCAAGAATGGCCAGTATTTTCAAAAGTTGTTACAGATTCCGCCGTGCATTAATCAATGCTGTTTGCATTGCTTTTAACTTTTAAACTTACTAACATACCTGAAGATATTTTTCAAAGTTGTAACAGACACAAATGAAACAATTCCTTCTAATATTATCTCATTACATGTATGTTGTCATATTTTCAAATTGATGGCAAAAGATATAAATGCATATTTCAGTGATTCGGCACGCAAGGGTATTGTTAAAGAAATAGTTGCTTCTGCCTTTTCGTTTGAATAATGGAATGCCCTACCATTATATAAATGCAGTCCATTCTTTATATTTTTCAATGATTATGTCAGGATCAAAATTATATTTCAGATGGATTTTCATCTAGAAATGAATACTTCAATAAAGATTTTTTTCTCAAAAAATACATTGCATATTTGCATGTGGTGTGGAATCTTCACTTGTGAACGACTCAGTAATGCACCGGTAGAAAAATGGTTTGAAATTGCAAAAAACTCTATCACTAAAGAATTGTTGAACCAGAAATGTAGCCGAATAATTGATAAAATTCGTGAACATGTCATCTTTATTCACAAACAATAGATATATAATATCCCCAAAGGAAGATTTGCATCAAATTCTGTTAAGACATTCGGAAGTTGAAGGCTTGCTAGCCGAGGAAACTTGGCGAAAAAAACAAAAGGCCCCACATATAAGTACCAATTTTGAACATCTCAAATTGAAGAAGTTTCTTAAATTCGTCCCGAATCTATGCCTCTACTGTAAACAAGGAGCATTGGATGTTACAGCTGTATGGGTTCAATGCGGTGAATGCTATGGATGGGTGCACATTACTTGCATAATTGGATATGAAAATTTAACATTCTCTGGTGAATTTACATGTGATTTTTGTCTCGCTGATCAGGAAAATCAATCTCATATTGAAAATTATGAATCAGTGGAGAACAAACAAAGCAACATAGAAATTCTACAGACCAACCTAGATGAAAATGTTTTAGATAAAAAATCCATCAATAATATCGAAATTAATACAAGAGGAGAGTAAATCAATTTCATGGAAAAATCAAAGGAGAAAAAAAATACTAACGAGATAATATTTCCGAAATCAAATTTCAATAAGTATATAAAACATGGAAAAAATAATGAAATGACGGCTGTAAATGAATATGAAAAGCTCGATTTGTTGAAAATATGAACAGGATGTTCATAAAATCAGATATGGAATCATCTGCGACTGAAAGATAAACCTTAGTCACTATCTTCCCTTTTCAACATGAAAAGCTCAATAAGAAGATTTGTCAACGAACAGGTTTGATGATACACGAGAATCATCAGTTATTGTGAGGATCTCCTGATGGCCGAGTTGATGAAAATGGAATAATTGAAGTTGAATGTTCATTTTCCGTGAAGGACTTGGATATTTGGGAGGCATGTCATTCAGTAAAAGTTGCGTATTGTGATAAAAGTGCTTACTTAAAACTTGTATCAAACTACTATTATCAGATTCAAGGCCTTCTTCAAGTGAAAAATCGAGACTGGTGCGACTTCGTAATATATACCTGCCTAATAAATGGCAGAAAGAAACAATTCAAGCACCTTAAATCGCCAAGGAAACTCTATGATTCGCATGATTTTGCATGAAATGGAAAATTTTCCAAATAAGTTACAATCAGAAATTGCTCAATAGGAGAATCTTTTACCTGAAATATGTATAATTGGTATAATATGTATAATTGGTATGATATGTATAATTGGTATGATTTTCATGAATGCCCGATAAAAAAAACATTTTCTTGAAAACTGTATGGGTGACAAGAAAAACAATTCCACTGCGGTATTCAACATGAAATTTCCTATAATTGGTATGATTTTTGTGAACACACATACTTGGGTTCTGATTTTACGAGGGGTGCTAAGAATTGACGAGGGAAGAGAAATTGACTTTGCCCGATAAAAAATAATGTTCTCAAAAACTGTAAGGGTGACAAAAAAAAACGATTCCACCACAGTAATCAACATGAAATTCTCTATAATTGGTATGATTTTTATGAACGCACTTCTTCGGGTTCTGATTTTAGGAGGGGTGTAATGAATTGTTGTTACTCAAAAAAAAAACATTTTTTCGAAAACTTTGAGGGTGGCAAGAAATTTCACTACAATGATCGATCAACATGAAATTCTCTATAACTTGTATGATTTTCATGAACGCACATTTGGGGTTCTGATTTAACAAGGGGTGTAAAGAATTGACGATGCCCAATGCAAAAATAATTTTCTCAAAAACTGTATGGGTGACAGAAACATTTCCGTGTAAAAGTGACGTCATCTTATGATGACCCCTTTTCAAAATATGAATTGACATGATTCCAGGTTTCATATCGACTGATATCACGATGATATCGAAAACTGTTGAATTCCAAATCGAATGTAATCCCGAACTATTATTTGCCTTGAGATGAGCATCTTATCTCCAGATTCTTCTTATTTAAATCGATGTAGTTTCTATGCGGAGAAGAAAATCTTGAATGAAATACAACTTTCTAATCTAATTTATATACTATATATCAGAACAAATGTTTGGTTTCTTACCAAATCTATTATCAAACATAATCTTTCGATCTATGAATTACCTCAATTTTCTTGTCAACAAGTTATACCCTAGTATATATACTGCAATCATCAATAAATCCATAAATTACTTCTTTTCACCAGGGGCCATTGTTTGCATTGGCCAATGATCACTATGTATAAGATCCAAAATACTTTCTGATTTTGGAAATAGTTATTTTTTCTTGCTAACAAATTTCTTATGACAACTTCTCATTTGAATACTATCAGCTAATTTATTGTCTGCCAATTGAATGGTAACGTGTCCCTAGTCCTGTGTCATTGATAAATGCATCAGTAATTATCTATATATTGATGGTTATTAAAACTTTCTGTTTTTGATCTCATTTTTCATTCTGCTATTCCAGTTGCAATTAAAACTTTTTTCAATTTTTTTATATCACTTGTGAATTGTAAGTCAAAAAGTTTCTTAATGGATAAAAGGTTCATACAAAACATTCTTCAGAATCACCTTAATTTTATGAAATTACACAAGATTAGGAAAAGGGTTTCTCAAATGTTACCCAATTTTTTTTCCAATGTTCTTGTAATGAATTATCTATACAGCAATTAATTATCGAAATACTGTGTAGTGTTGTTACTGACAGTTTTTCTTATACTTTAAAACATATAATTTTGAAATGCCCTTCTAAAACAGATGACATAATTTTTTACTTCCAGTGCAGAAAAAACCAGAAAAATAGAAATATATTGATACTACCCCAAAAAAAAATTGGCAAAAGTTATGTATTGTTTAGTAGCCTGTGGTGTAGCCCCTGTGGCCTACTCACCCAGCTCTTGACTTATAAGGATTTATAGATATTTGAATTTTTATGAATATAACTTTTACTTTCAATGTGATTATTTTTATTATAATGGTAGTCACATTTTTTGAATTTGTTACCTTTGAGACATTTTGATCATACTCTGATCTTAAGGTTATTTCATCCTTTTCTCCTGTGTTCCTGAATCAAATTTCGTTAAACTCATTCTAGTGATAAATCTTTCTTCGGTCTTTTTTCTAAAGCTGGTACAATTCAATCGTAACTGTCAGGCCAGCTTCAAAGTGAAAATTAAACAATTAGAAGTTTCTTCATATTACCATCCTGAGCCAGAATGATGCAGTTTCTATTGGTGTTAAGTTATCCATAGATTTCTAGCCCCACATGCTGACGTAGTGGAAAATTAAAATCTGTGGCTGGGTTACATGTTTATCAGCACCCAGACTAAAAATCTGTGGCCGGAAATATTCAACATACATATGTGATCTGGAATTCCAATATCATCATGATATCAGTCGATATGAAACCTGGAATCATGTCAATTCATATTATGAAAGGGACTCTTAAGATGACGTCACTTTTCTATGGAAATGTTTCTGTCACTAACAGACTTTTTGATCAAATGATTTTTTCAATGGGGATCGCGTCAGTTCTTCAACCCTTTGTTAAATCAGTACCACAAGAGGTGCGTTCATGAAAATTATAAGAATTATAGAATTTCAGGTTGATTACCGTAATGGAATCGTTTTTCTTGTCACCCCTTGTAAAATCCAAACCACAAGATGTGCGTTCATGAAAATAACCCCAATTATGAAGAATCTGATGATGTTCACCGCAGTGAAATCGTTTTTCTTGTCACCCTCAAGGTTTTCGGGAAAATGTTTTATTTATTGGGCATCGTCAATTCTTTACAACCCTCGTAAAATCCGAAACACAAGTTGTGCAGTAATGAAAATGATACCAATCATAGAGAACTTGATGCTGATTGCCGTAGCAAAATCGTTTTTCTTGTCACCCTCAAAGTTTTCGAGAAAATGTTTTTTTTTATTGTGCATCGTCAATTCTTTACATACCTCGTAAAATCAGAACCCCAGAATGTGCGTTCATGAAAGTCATACAAATTATAGAGAATTCAATGTTGATTACCGTAGTTGAATTGTTTTCCTTGTCACCCCCACAGTTTTCGAGAAAATGATTTTTGTATCGAGTAACAACAATTCTTTATACCCCTCGTAAAATCCGAACCCCAAAATGTGCTTTCATGAAAATCATACCAATCATTAAGAATTTGATGTTGTTTACCGTAGTGGAATCGTTTTCTCTGTCACCCTCACAGTTTTCGAAAAATGATTTTTTTATCGGGCATCGTCAATTCTTTACATCCTTCGTAAAATCAGAACCCCAAGATGTGCGTTATGAAATCATACAAATTATAGAGAATTCAATGTTGATTACGTAGTTGAATTGTTTTCCTTGTCACCCCCACAGTTTTCGAGAAAATGATTTTTGTATCGAGTAACAACAATTCCTTGTACCCCTCGTGAAACCCCAAGATGTGCGTTCATGAAAATCATAGCAATCATTGAGAATTTTATGTTGTTTGCCGTAGTAAAATTTGTTTTCTCTGTCACCCTCACAGTTTTTGAGAAAATGATTTTTTTATCGGGCATCGTGAATTATTTAAATCCCTCGTAAAATCAGAAACCCAAGATGTGCGTTAATGAAAATCATACCAATTATAGAGAATTTCATGCTGATTGGGTAGTGGAATTGTTTTCCTTGTCACCCCCACAGTTTTCGAAAAAATGATTTTTTTGGCGGGCATCGTCAATTCTTTACACCCCTTGTAAAATCAGAACCACAAGATGTGCGTTCATGAAAATCATACCAATTATAGAGAATTTTATGCTCAATGCCGTTGTGGAATCGTTTTTCTTGTCACCCTTACAGTTTTCGAGAAAATGATACTTTTATCGAGTAATAACAATTCTTTACACCCCTCGTAAAATCAGAACCACAAGATGTGCGTTCACCAACTATGAGGAATTTGATGATGTTCACCGTAGTGAAATCGTTTTACTTGTCACCCTCACAGTTTTCGAGAAAATGTTTTTTTTTTATAATGATCGTCAATTCTTCACATACCTCGTAAAATCAGAACCCAAAGATGTGCATTCATGAAAGTCATACAAATCATAGAGAATTCAATGTTGATTACCGTAGTTGACTTGTTTTCTTTGTCACCCCCACAGTTTTCGAGATAATATATAATATAATAATAATTTTAAAAAAAATTCTCAAAAACTGTAAGGATGACAAATTAATTGGATTAACGCACATCTTGGGTTTCTGATTTTACGAGAGATGTAAAGAATTGACATGCCCGATAAAAAAATAATTTTTCGAAAACCTAGGGTGACAAGAGAAACGATTCCACTACGATGAACATCATCGAATTCTTCATAATTGGTATGAGTTTCGTGAACGCACATCTTGTGGTTCTGATTTTACGAGGGGTGTAAAGAATTGACGATGCCCGCTAAAAAAATCATTTTTTCGAAAAACTGTGGGAGTGACAAGGAAAACAATTCAACTACGGGAAACAACATCAAATTCATAATGATTGGTATGATTTTCATGAACGCACATCTTGTGGTTCTGATTTTACGAGGGGTGTAAAGAATTGACGATGCCCGCTAAAAAAATCATTTTTTCGAAAACTGTGGGAGTGACAAGAAAAACGATTCCACTACGGCAAACAGCATGAAGTTCTCTATAATTGGTATGATTTTCATTAAAGCACATCTTGGGTTTCTGATTTTGAGAGGGATGTAATGAATTGACGATACTTGATAAAAAAATCATTTTCTCGAAAACCTTGAGGGTGACAAGAAAAACGATTCCACTACAGTAAACAACATCACATTCTTCATATTTGGTATGATTTTCATGAACGCACATCTTGTGGTTTTGATTTTACAAGGGGTGTAAAGAATTACTGTTACTCGATAAAAAAATAATTTTCGCGAAAACTGTATGGGTGACAAGAAAAAAAATTCCACTACCGCAATCAGCATAAAATTCTCTATAATTGGTATGATATTCATTGACGCACATCTTGGGGTTCGGATTTTACGAGGGGTATAAAGAATTGTTGTTACTCGATACAAAAATCATTTTCTCGAAAACGCTGGGGGTGACAAGGAAAACAATTCAACTACGGTAATCAACAGTGAATTCTCTATAATTTTTATGACTTCCATGAACGCACATCTTGGGGTTCTGATTTTACGAGGTATGTAAAGAATTGACGATGCATAATAAAAAAAATCATTTTTTCGAAAACTTCAAGGGTGACAAGAAAAACGATTTTGCTTCGGCAATCAGCATAAAGTTTTCTTTAATTGGTATGATTTTCATTAACGCACATCTTGGGTTTCTGATTTAACGAGGGATGTAAAGAATTGACGATGCCCGATAAAAAAACCATTTTATCGAAAACCTTGAGGGTGACAAGAAAAACGATTTCGCTATGGTGAACATCATCAAATTCTTCATAATTGGGGTTATTTTCATGAACGCATATCTTGTGGTTTGGATTTTACAAGGGGTGTAAAGAATTGACGATTCCATTACGGTAATCAACCTGAAATTCAATAATTCTTATAATTTTCATGAACGTACCTCTTGTGGTACTGATTCAACAAAGGGTGTGAAGAACTGACGCGATCCCCATTGAAAAAATCATTTGATCAAAAAGTCTGTTAGTGACAGAAACATTTCCGTAGAAAAGTGACGTCATCTTAAGAGGTCCCTTTCATATATCGAAAGCTGTTGAATTCCAGATCACATATGAATGTTGAATATTTCCGGCCACAGATTTTTAGTCCGGGTGCTGATACATATGTAACCCAGCCACAGATTTTAATTTTCCACTACGTCAGCATGTGTGGCTAGAAATCTATGGATAACTTCACACCAATGCAGTTTCTTCATTGAAAAACCTTACAAATTTCATAATCTAGCTTTTTTCCAAAAAATTCCACTAATGTCTCCATGCTTCTTTGTCAGTCATTCAAACAAATAAAACCATTAGTTGTTCCTGCCTTCCTATTTTGTTTTTTCCAGTGATCCTGACTGTTCCTTGGAGTAATAGTCTATTTCATACTTCCAGACTTGATAATTGTTCAAATAATTGAACTTTCTATCATTTTCCACAATCTAGATACTTCTCCAAACAATAACTTACTCTTTGAACTTCTGGGCTAATACTTCAATATCTCCTTAAATACTGGACTTTATATGAAAATTATATTCATGAAATATTGTTGACCATTTCTTGAAATTCACTCAATGACAGGGACATAGTTAAGGGCAAAAATCAAAATGCAATATAGAGTATGAATACATAATCTGTATTATTGTAGATGTGTATAAAGGGTGGCCCTACGGCCTATTTCCACTGCGACCTTTGGAGATCTATTGTGGTTCAACTATATTATTAGTATTAGACTGCAATCAACTCTCTGTTCATTTTGGGAATGTATAATATTGCTGCTTTATGGAATATAAAATGAACATTTTTTTATGAAGCAAAGTGAGATTCTACTTAGTCCTTATATCTTGAATAGACATACATGGTTTGAGTCTGTTTTGAAAAAGAAAACTGAACATATGTTTCAAGTTCATAAAAAAGAATGGAAATCTTCGCCGGTAATTTTGATACATTATAGGAACATAATTTACCTTTTCTTTGATTTTACGTTTCTTTCCAGTTGACTTTCTATCATCACTGGTAAGTTTGTCGAAAGGTGGTTGCTCAGCAGACTGGAACCCAAAAGTAAATACCAATATTGCTCCAACTATCACAATAAATATGAATGCTATTGGGACATTCGAGACGTATTGGCTAGAAATTTCTTCAACTATTTCCATTGCTCAACTTTTTACTCTTTTGTAGTAAATTCAAAGTTTCCTTGCTCCAGCTGCCACGATTGATGTTAACGAAATTAGCTACTCTACTAAACTCAAACTCTCTAACTACTACCAACTACCAGCAGCAGTGTTGTCATTGTACTTTGTACTAAACTATTCTACCCATAGAGAAACTAAAAATAAAGAGAGTTGTCAAACCTGCAGTAAAAGTTGGCACCACGTTTAGCAGTGGCGACATATCTCGCAACTGGCCGAACTAAATACAGTTGGTAAAACTGATTGAGATAAGGCGGGTTTTTCAAATGTGTTACTTTTATATGATTGATATGGTATATATTTTATAAGTGATCGATTTGCCATTCTTGTATTCCGTTTGAATGGTTGTATCATATGAAATACAGGAATGGCAAATCGATCACTAATAAAATATATACAGTAATCGATTCGTAGAATCTGTTAGTTCGTTCGTGGTTATAATAAAGTTTCAAAGTAAATCTTTATTTCATGATATCAAGAACAAAATTAAAGATCTTATAAAACAAGAATATAGTTGAACACTATAAAAACACATTTTATTGTATCTAGGACAAGGTACAACTACAGACAAAACAATAATAAAACTCCGAAAAACAACAAAATTAAAAATATTCTTTAGTCTTATTATCAAATCAACCAAAATAAAAACAAATTACATTTACAACAAACCTTCAATAATTTTTTTCATTTATTAGCACAAAGGAGAACGAGTAGGTATACTTAACAAATACTCCAGTTTGATGATAATCTTCGTATTTCCTCAAATGGTGATAGGAAATGGAAACTGATGGACGGAAATAAGTATCAGTTTGTGAAAAAATTTCTGCAACTGATGGATGGAAATAAGTATCAGTTTGTGAAAAGCAGCTTATACTTTACCTTGTGAAAGGATATTTCGAAGAATTTCAGCGTCAACTCGAATAACAAAACATTCCATTTTCGACGTTGGGTTCATAATTCAAGTCCATAGTATAATTTCTATAATCACTTTTTCGATGACAATTTACAGTAGAATTATTCTGAAATTATTACGTGGTTTGTCATTTTCTGACAAATGTCGAAATTGGAAAGTTATCATGTCAGTCGTCTGTTGATTGCGGGCAGCGCCTCCATGCGCGACTGGCCGTACCAGAAACTTGGTGGTCAAGATCGCCAATGTTTCAAACAGTCTCTTTATTTTTAATTTGTCTATGATTCTACCAGTGCTAGCACAGAACACCTTAAGTACAACAGGTGTTCTGTGGTGCTAGTGCTGTCAAAATAAGTAGATATCACATGGCCCCTCTTCCAATGATTACACAATGGCCCCTCTACCCTCTATCATGGCTGACATTAGACTCCACTTCAAGTTGGCTCACCTGATTTTTAGTTGTCTGAACCTTTCTAATAAAAGGAATGAAACGAGATGTACTCACGAATTGACATAAAACGGTGTCAAAACTTGATTGCTGTTTAAAGTCCAGGGCCGGTTTTTCATTTATGTGCGACTTTATTGATGAGTATATATTATAGTATTGTACTTTTGCCCCAATTCACTATAAATTCACAGTATGAAAATATTACCCCCTTCTTGCACCCCTTCTGAATTATGAGCACCCTCTCAAAAAATTTTAATGAGAATGGGGGTCGTGTGACACCTTGTTCGAGAGGGATTTTCATTTTCTGTTCAGCATCATTAGGTTTTTCAAATTTGGTGTAATAATAACTGATAAAATTTTGATACTTTACGTATGAAGGAAATAATGTTTAGGAAATATTTTTCAATTTATTTTACAATTGAATTAAATGTTCAAAATGACCACCATTCTCTTCTTGACAATAAGCAAGTCGATCTTGGAATTCTCGTACAACATGTTGTAAGACCTCAGGGTTATGTTTTTAATTTCTTCCGTTATACTAACTTTTAAATCTGCAATATTGTCTGATCTATTGAAATATACTTTTGATTTTAAATAACCCCATTGTAAAATATCCGAGTTCGTCCCTTATCAAGAGTCTGTTCCTTAGCTGTTGACTTGGGAAGAAAAAGACAGTTGTTGACATAATTTTGTTAATTGAATGCATTGTCACATTTTATGAAAAAGACACATTAAATTGTTCATTCATATACTAATGCAAGATTATTGGTGCGACACCATATTCAACTATACACGTACACGTTTCACCTATAAAAAGTATTCGAGAGGAGTCAAATCGTGGGATCTAGGCGGCCATTCAATCGTTCCACGTCTTCAAATCCACCTATTGGGAAAAACTTCGTTCAAATAATCTCTAACAATACGTTTGTAATGCGGTGGAGCCAAATTGATCTATCTATTGCATCTGGATCATTAACATCAGGAAAAAGTATTTTTAATGTAGGCTGTAAAAAGTTCATAAAAAGATCTAGATAAACCTCACCATTAACTGTGCCTTCAAGAAACTAAGGGTCAATGATTTTGTTGTTAATGATACCAGCCAAAACGTTCACTTTTTTAGGATATTGTGAGTGAGCCTCACACATCCAATGAGGATGTTCTCTGCTCCAATATCTACAGTTTTGTCTATCAACCGTTCCATTTAAATGAAAAGTAGCTTCAACAGAAAAAACAAGTTCGTTTATGAACTGCAATTCTGCTTCCATTCTGTCCATCATCAGTTCACGGAACTGTTTTGCCTTCTATCAGGATCATCCTCATTCAACTCCTGAACCAACTGAACTATATAAGGATGGTATTTTTCTTTATGTAAATAAGCTCTCAATATCGATGATTTACTTACATCATTGTCGGGCGGCAAGTTGTCTACTTGTCATATGCGGATTTTCCTCAATCGCTAACAGTACATCTAACTTTTTCCTCGTCCAATTTAACATTTCGACCTGGTTTTTGAATAGTTTTTACATGTCCAGTTTCACGAAATTTCATTTCAATTTTGCTAACTGTGGACTATGAGACGTGATGACCAGGGTATTTATTATTAAATATTTCACAAACTTCCTTTTGGGTTCTTGTTTTATTACCGCATCCAATCATAATTGAAATGTATATTCCTCAAGTCTCGCATGAATGAGCCATAGTTAAATCAAATACACACAAATATTTTTCAATACCCTGACGAGTGTCAGCAACTTATAAATATCAAAATGACAGTAGTCTACTAGATTGACATTACATCATTTATGTGGGTTTTGTGAATAATTTTTTGATGTTTTGAATCACTTCATCCTGACGTTTAGCAAAACAGATGAGAAAATACCTGATTATTTCTTATGGGATTATTTAAAATCAAAAGTATATTTCAATGGACCAGACAATATTGCAGATTCAAAAGTGAGGATAACGGAAGAAATTAACAACATAACGAAAATTAATCAAGATGATTTTTTATTCTCATGACAGGTACTGAACAATTTTTTATATTTGTAACTCATAATTATATCATAAACATTTTAGATAAGCACTGAAGATGGCCGTAAGCCAAAAGCGCTTTGCTTAAATATACAAACAACATTTTACAGGAAATACAGAATTTTAATTTTCGATTTGGAATCATCGTGTAAACAGCAGTAGTGAATTTTTTAACAACATAACCCCTGAAGCCCTACAAAATGTTGTACGATAATTCCAAGATCGACTTGCTTGTATTGTCAAGAAGCGAATGGTGGTCATTTTGAACATTCAATTTAATTGTAAAATAAATTGAAAAATACTTCCTAAACATTAGGTGACATTATTTCCTTCATTCTACGTAAAGTATCAAAGTTTCACATTTTCAAAATAAATTTTCTTAGTTATAATTACACCAAATTTGAAAAAAACCTAATATTGCTGAACAGAGAATGAGAATCCCTTTCGAACAAAGTGCCATACGGCCCCCTTCTGATTTAAAATTTTTGAAGGGGTGCTCAGAGTTCA